>PVKC010053663.1:0-10092 GCA_004027635.1 Crocidura indochinensis | reverse complement strand
CCCTAGTTTAATACCTGGCACTATATGAACATCACAAGGAATGGCCCTGAAGGTCCCAAACCCTGCTGGGAAAATTTCAATGGTCAACCAGCATTGTGGGCCCAACCACCACTATATCTTTAATCCCTAGCATTGAACCATTCAATTGATCAGAAATCTCTGAAGTGTCCTCCAGGGTCCCTGAACACTGCTTGGAATTTCCCTTCAAAAATTGAAATAGGGCTGGTGAGATAATACAACAAGCATGATGTTTGTCTTGCAAGCAGCCAACCCAGGACATAATGAACCTCAGTCTATCCTTGGTATCCAGTATGGTCCCCCAAGCCTGACAGGAGCGATTTCAGAGCACAGAGCCTGGTGTGACCCAACCCCCACCCAAAAGTGTGATTCCTACATGCAGAGCCAGGAATAACCCAGAGCATAGTGAGTTTAGCCCAAAACAAAGCAAAATAATCAAAATAAAATATTAGATTGTTTATTTAGAGTATATGGGGAAAGACAACAAGACAGAATTGCGTTTTCCTACAAATTTAGCTTTTTTTTTTTTTTTTTGGTTTTTGGACCACACCCGGCGACGCTCAGGGGTTACTCCTGGCCATTAGCTCAGAAGTCGCTCCTGGCAGGCACGGGGGACCATATGGGGAACCGGGGATCGAACCGCAGTCCGACCTAGGTTAGCGCAGGCACCTTATCTCCAGCGCCACCGCCAGGCCCCCACAAATTTAGCTTTTTAATACAAAGCAAAAATCACTCAAGAAAGTCAGTACAGTAGACAGTATGAAGTGGGACAGTCATATCTAACAAGAAAAAAATAGAAGGAATTGTCATACCCTAAACTTTGTAAATATTTTTTCTAAGTTTAGAATAGGAAGCAAAAGAAGGGAGTGATAGTTCTCTGTAGTTGGGTACCTAAAAACAAGGTGGCCTTAGGTATAAACAAGAACTTAAGTATAAAATATTAGAATGCACTTTACTATTACTCTTACATTTTTAATTTCCACATATTAAATAAAATACAACATGCTTTAATACCTTGAACCTTGTACACATGTAAAATTTATAAATAATATAAATGAGGAATATAGCTTGCAAATTTTTATTGGTGACATTTAAGAAAAGGGAAAAAAGGAATGTCAAATTTTATATTTGGAGGAAGAAGATACATAGTAATAAAGGATTTTCAGCAAAATGAACAACTGAATTTTAAAAGATCATTCAGGCTGTATTCTGGGAGGCAAATGAGAAGCTGAGATGGGAATAAGTAAAGCAATTTTGAAGTCACAGAAGTAATGTCAATGAAAAAAACCTTAGCGTTGGAATCCTTGAAACTTTTCCACTCATGACACCATTTTGCTAAAGAAATACATCAAGGTAGAAAGTGCTAACTGAAACACATCTGTTTCATTATATAGTGAATATTTAATCAGATTTTTGGTCTTCGTGTGTTCAGAAATCTTTTATTGTTGCCAAAATATTTGCAGCCCCCACATTCAGTTACAAAACCACAATTTAAGACCCAAGTCCAGTTATGTGTTAAATAAAGCATATTCAAGTGTAAGCCAATGATTAGTTTTTTGAACCTGTATCAATCCTACTGTTAGGCAAGGATGGTATCACAGTAGAAATGCCAAAGGGGGGGGGGGGCGGAGAGATAGCATGGAGGTAAGCTGTTTGCCTTATATGCAGAAGGTCATTGGTTCGAATCCTGGCATCCCATATGGTCTCCTGAGCCTGCCTGGAGCGATTTCTGAGCGTGGAGCCAGGAGTAACACCTGAGCACTGCCAGGTGTGACCTCCTCCCCTCCCAAAAAAATAAAAAGAAATGCCAAGGAATGGAATGGGATAGAAAATGCTTGTAAGGAAAATGGAGGATAGGCCAGAAGTCAGATCGACTTACAGTCTTTCATCACATATTGGTACTACACAAATCCATAATGATCATTTATCATTTTAGATGTAACAATTTATAAATGAAAGAACACCATCAGCAATCTTCTTGTGAAGCAAATTACCACAGATTATTATCCTATTTTAGACCATTCTAACTCAAAGATGAAATTATATTCTTGATTTATGACTAGAATAAATATTTGAAAAGAGGATCAGTACCTTCTTGCTATTTTATTTGGTTGTTTCTCACAATAAGCTAAGCAAAAATCTTGATCTCAGACTACATAAGAGAAGGAAAAGAGAGTAGGCAAATGTGAGTGGAAATGGTAAGGCTAAGATGTTTAGTACCTGATTATTCCATGCCATCATACTGTTGATACAACAAAGAGAATTGCTTATTAGCCTCACAATATTACCAGATTTTATAGGCTAGGAACTTTTAAATAAATTTTTATTCAAAATTATCACACATTTTCTTTGCTAAAAAAAAAAATCAGAAATTGGGGGGGGGGCCTGAGTGATAGCACAGCGGTAAGGCATTTGCCTTGCATGCAGTCAAACCCAGACTGACTCCAGTTCGATCCCAGCATCCCATATGGTCCCCAGAACTTGCCAGGAATTACTGCTGAGAGCAGACTTTTAAGAGCAGAGTGACCCTTGAGCGCCGCCTCCAGGTGTGACCCAAATAAAAAATCAAAAACAAACAAAAAGCATCAGAAACTAAGCAAAAGAGAATGGGGGATATAACATAAACTTATCCACTGGTATTTAAGCAGATGCATTTAACAACATTAGAAACATTTTACAGAACTAATCTTTATTCAATTTAAACTTTGGAAAAGTAAAATATTTGATAATGGAATTTGATTAAGTTATTCCTTTAAGTACAATTCTCCATCTGCATTTTAAGAACTCACTATTTTTAAATAAATGAATTACTATTCAAATTTTATTTCAGATCAAAGTACTTGCTCCTAGAAAAAAGTTTCACATTGATGATCCTACAGCTAGAAAAGCTCTAAGTGATTTAAATTGGAAATGTTTTCACCCATAGGAGAAAAGTAGATAACTTTTAAACTAAGACAAAGCGGATTAAATGAAAGATCCCTAGTGGCATTTTGTAATAGTTCCTTATCCTTGTTATCTAAGTGTTCCACATGGCCTTCAGTGGCATAAGCTTCTCCCTTAAATTGCTCTTAGCTTTCCAAAATTCTGTCTGTCAGATTTATATTGGATTTGACTTGACAATATAATAGCAAAGGGGGGGTATTTTCTCAAGGATTTTCACAATAGCTTAAAATACATATTTGAAATAATTAGTTCTAAAATCATCACATGTAATATTAAAACTCAATTATTATCTTAAAAACATCCTATCTGGAATTAAAAGGGAAAGGTAGATTACTCCTGTTAACTTCAAAATTTAAAAAATCTATTCAAGTTTGGCATCTATGTTCAGAAAACAAAAACAAAATGCCAGCCTCAGCCTACAGATTTAAATATGTATTTTTAAATCATACTGTTTTATTGCTATTTTAAACATTTTCTGAGACTAGCAATCAACATTATCATACAGTCATAATGTCTTACTCCAAAAATGTTAGCATAAAGCTAGTTTTTGAGGCAAGAGAAATCCTCTTTAAGATACTGAAATCAGACAGGGTTGAGGGACCTGACAGACCACTTTAGGGGTCTTTTTATTTATTTATTTATTTATTTATTTTTCATAAAAATAACAAGTAAGGTGCCCTCTGATAATAGCTAGTCCTCTATTTTTCAATCCAAATTCCAGATTAACTCTGGAAATAACCCTATGTGGAACTCAAAATCAGAATATATTCACCTACAACAGTAAATTAGCTGACATGTAAGCACATAACATGTGGCTTTAAATATAGTACTAAATTATCTGTCCTTTGTTGGGAGAGAATGGACTCTTGATTCATAGAGCAGGTAACAAACCTAAAGCTCTCAATCATGACTGGAGGAATTTACGTGCACAGCAGACATTCACTCTCAGTAGAAGGTCAAAGCTTTCCAGTCTGGGAAATGATCCCTGCCAGCCAACTTGCAAAGTGCCTGAGGCATCACTCCTGAGACGCATAACTCCTCTTCGTTCTAGGCTAGAGGTCAGACCCATGATCACAGCACAGGCAAATCTAAAGGAAAGAGTGTCTTCTGGGGTCAAAAATATCCTAAGGAAAAACTGAAGACTAAAAAAAAAAACATGCAGAGAATAGTGTTCCTCTGGGCTTTTGCAAGATGATGGAAAAACTTGTTGCAGAATATTAAATTCAGATTTTTTTCATCTCAGTGCTTCAAAAAATAAACTGAAACTGAATACAGAATCGGATGGATGGCAGGCTGCAATCAGTTCTGAGGACATTTTTCAATGCTACGAATCTGTTTAAATTCTCCTCGGCCTCACATTCTGAAACAGAAGCAAACAAACAACAACAAAATCAGGTTTAAGTGACTTACACACAAAATGAGATCAGTGGTTCAATGATTGCATTATGGTATCAATTAACTTGAGTACAAAGAGAATAGTGCTTTCAAATGTACCTCTATTCAGACCATCCATGGTACTTGCTTCATAAAACAACCATTCCTGTAGCAAAAAGGGAGAGATGATTTGTAAATAAGAATAAACTGCTGCTTAGGAATGTTTTATACAAGACAGCAAACTAAACTGATATCTGTGTGAAAGAAAATACAGTCAGTTTCATAGACTTCCAAGAGTGAGAACTCTAAAATTGCTTTTGAAAATCATAGACTAGATGAAATTACCATGAAATGCAACCAAAGTGGCTTAGTATGTATGCATAAGAAACAAAAATCATCAATGAACAGATTTAGAGATGAAAGTTATTTCTGGATGGACACATCACAGAAGATAACGTGTTTCATTCCAGCCATTTCTGTGCACAGCTATTACGATGTGTTATTTCCAGTAAGGGCCGTTTATTTGTAAAATCTGAGCTAGACTTTCAATCAATCAGCTGAGATAGAGACCGCTGACAAATCTGACACTTGGTAAATTCTATCACCTCTTTAGAATCAGAAGTGAAAACACGCTTTTATCAGAAGTTGTACTTTTTCTCTTTGAGGAAATCTGGTAGAACCTGGAAAGAAGGAATGAAAAAGATGCAGCTTTTTGTCTTTTCATTGCTCTTGGCTTTTCAGCACTCAGGTTCAAGATGACCTGCTCAATATTCTCTTCTATTGCTCCAAGTAGACTCCTGATAGCAAGACAGCAACCTAACCCTGAAATCATAGGGTATCAGTCCACCAATGTTCATTTCTGGCAAGTACAAAGTCCAAGACCAAGTGTGGCAGCTCTCCATGGCTCTCTGCCTTTTCCAATGCTAAATGCTGGTCCCATCTCCATGTGAACATCTGCTGCTGAACATGCTAGATTGCCATTACAAAGTAATAAAAAAATTTAGGGCAATGAACTTACTATCTTTTAAATGCTTTAATCCAGAAGTTTTATCCTTCCATAATGCATTAGTAAGAACTAATAACATGTTCATGTATAGTTATAGGAAACCTGACTTATATCCTTGTCCCAGAAGATCTGAAAGGAAAAAATAATAATAATACTATGTATAAACATAATGAAGTCTCCACCTTTTCTAATTCTACTCTGTAAGTCTAGATTGGTTGTAAAAAATGTACTCTTGCTATGTCCCTTTCCTATCACAGAATTAATCACTAGTTATCATCAATTTACTACATCAGGCAATAAACTCCTTGAAAGAAACATAATAGTTTCAGAGTTAGAATCCATGTGCACACAAATGATCACTACTGCAGAAATTCAGATCTATTGCTACTTAATGTTATTTAAGAGATTCTTATATCCTTGGCATATAGAGAAATATAAAATATTTTATATAATATTAAAAAAGCATTTACGCACCATGACTAAAGATTCACTCAATCTTGTCAATTGAAATTCCAGGTTCTGGAAATGCAGCAAATGAGATAAATGAAAATTTTCTTGTGTAGTATTTTATTTTCCACTAGAAAAAAAGAAAATAAGCAAGAGGCAGAGTGAAAGCATAGTGGTAGGGTGTTTGGCTTTCATGGTGTTAACACAGGACAAACCTGGGTTTGATTCCCAGTGTCCCAGATGGTCCTCCGAGCCAGGAGTAATTTTTGAGCACATAGCCAGGAGTAACCCCTGAGCATCACTGGGTGTGGCCCAAAAGCCAAAAAAAAAAAAACAGTAAAAAAAAATAAGATGTGAGAATCGGGGCCACAATGATAACACAGTGGGTAAGGTAATTGCCTCAAATACAACTGGCATATGTTTGATCCTCAGCACATGATATAATTCCCCTGAGTGATGCCTGGAGTGCTCCATGAACACAAAGCAAGGAATAAGCCCTGAACAGTGCTCGGTGTGACCCCAAACAAAGAACAAGTAATACATATAATTAAGGAAATCCTCTTTAAAAGAAATGACAACTGACTAACACAAAAATTTCAAGAGAAAAGTAATTAAAATATCTAAGAAAATAGAACAGTTTTAAAGAATTCAACATATTTAGAGACAGGATACATTAACTGTATATCCATTCTTTCTCCTTGTTTGCTTTAGCTTTGTAGACACACCTGGCTGTGCTCAAGAGATTATTATTCCTGACTCTGTGCTCAAGGATCACTCTAGCTGGTTCTCAGGAGATCATATGTCATGCAAGAGCTTGAGCCAGAGTCAGCTGTATTCATACTCCATTCACTGGGCTACTCCAAACTTCCTGTACTTTTTAAAGTATAAAGAAAAATATCTTGAATTTACAATGGTTTAATCAGGAAGAGCATTAAGTGTATGTTGAATGTCTAAAACATATTAGACAGAGGCATTAAAAGCTTTTAGTCTCAAGACTCTTTGTACTTCTAAACAGGGAGGACTCTCAAAGACAATTTCCTTTTATTAGGGTTTATGTCTGTCAATATTAGTTGCATTAAAAATAGACAAGGGGTGTACCAGTGGCCACAAAGAGATAACACAGTGGACTGGGAGATTGCTTTATAGGTATCCAACCAAGATTTGTCCCAGTACCTCATAAGGGCCCCAGAACACTACCAGGAGGGAGCCCAGAGCAAATGACCATAGGTACAACCTGGTATTGCCCCAAAACAAAAATAAATCAAATAAAGTTAGGTAGGGTTGGGAGAGTATATAATGGTTAGGAAACATGTGTAGACATTTATCTGACCCAGAGGCAATTCACTGACACCACATATTCCCCAGAACATTGCCATGATAGCCCAGGATGTCTCAAAATACCACTGAAATTGACTATGTAATACCTAGCACCTAGTGATGCCTGAACATCAAAGGGACCATGCACTGAACCTCTAACCCAGTTGCAGAGAACAGATGGTGGTAATCTAGGAACACTTCTTTTGGAAAAGGAGAGAAAGGAAAGAAGAGAAAAAGAAAGAAATCTGGGAAACCTGAAAAACTATATTAAAACTTTTAAAATAACAATAAGCCTGTTATGTGCTGGCATACATAATGGTGAAAAACAGCCACATTAGGAAAGGGTATTTTAAAAGGAGGAAAGAAACAGGTTCAAGGTCCAGGACAAGTTTAATGTATTCAAGAATATGTAATATGTATATGATGCATGTAAATTGGAAAGAGTCCTATTTATAGTTACAGGTGAAATTATCTTAAATCAAGGAACTTATGGAGATTTCAAACTACCCTCACTTCTAGTGAATTTACTTTCAACTGGTTTTAAAACACTAGTTTTCACACAGTATCTTAAAATACTGTATTTTAAAGTGTTTTAAGAGACTGTGTTAAAAGTGATACTTATCAGATAACAATAAACAAGTTTTATTAGTATATTCTTTTTTGTTTGTTTTTTTGTTTTTGGGTCACACTCGGCAGTGCTCAGGGGTTACTCCTGGCTCCATGCTCAGAAATTGCTCCTGGCAGGCACGGGGGACCATATGGGGCACTGGGATTCGAACCGATGACCTTTTGCATGGAAGGCAAACATCTTACCTCCATGCTATCTCCCGGGCCCCTTTATGAGTATATTCTATGTTAAAAAAAAGATCTATTACTGTCAGAAAAGTAAGACATCACTTAAGATATAGTTAAAGAAAAGGTTCAAAATATGTGAAGTAGTGATTAAAATAAATATTCAAAAGAGGGGCCAAAGACATAGCATGGAGGTAGGACATTTGCCTTGCATGCAGAAGGACAGTGGTTCTAATCCCGGCATCCCATAGTCCCCAAGCATGCCAGGATTGATTTCTGAGCAATGAGCCAGGAGTATCCCCTGAGCGCTACTGGATGTGACCCAAAAACCAAAAACATAACAAAACAAAAAATTAAAAAGAAATGTATAAGATAAAGTAACTTTCTAAAGTATAATATGAAGTTATCAAATAAAATTATTTGCATATTCTTTTATTTCTACATTTCCCAGTAGATCAAATTTCTGGTTGAAGAAAACGTAAGTGACAACTTTTACAAAAATTCTCAGAATAAGTTTGTCATATATATTTTTGTTGGGAAAGTCTATTTGTTATACATCATATTAATTTTTCAGGACTTCAAAAAGGGTAAACAGTAATAATTTTGCAAAGTGACAGAAACTAAAAAAAAATACACCATGAAGATTGTGTGGCAATCGAGTTGGCCACAAGATCAGACATATTGTAAAATGATGGCATTGGATGTTAAAGAGTAGACAGAACAGTTTTTAAATAGAATCACAAATTATTTGCCTCACTGGCAAGCAGCCAAATTCCACATGCTGATTTGCAGTAACATTGTTTCTTATATACAAAACAGAAAATAATACGCTCCAGAATGGGTGGTAATAAATTTATTTATTGATGGTGAGTCATCCAAACTATGTTCTGTTTCTTAACACAGATCATGAATTAAAAGAACAAAATACTTGTCATAGTTTTGTTCAGAAGTAACTTGTGGGATATGGATTAATGTGCAATTGCTTTTCCCCCCTTAGGAGGAAGTAAGTGAGGTAAGAGACTAGAAGGTAAATAACAGGTTGGGCATTTGTTAAATGTCTACTTCAGATGCAATGTGGTAAATAGGTGAGAGAGGTTGAAGTCTTTATCTATCCATTCATTTCAGTCATGCTCTGAGACCGACATAATACAGAAAGATGATTTATATAGGATATTCCTGAATAAATATGACTAAAATTTTCCATTGGGTTCATCATAAGGTGCTAGTACTAGGATTCATTTTGGTAGATACTGAGGAATAGTTAAGTTTCTGAAGGAAATTAATAAAATTAAAACACTAAAATATTGTTATTGATACTATTATAGCTATTGGAATGTGACTCATATAGGATAAAATATAATCCTGTTCAATTTCCCTATGAGGATTATAGATAGAGAAGTAGTTAATAACCCATTAGCAATGATGACCCAAAATATAGACTGTAATACTTAAATGACATTTTCTACTAAAAAGACACAAGTTTCCTTAAAGAAAATACTAATTCCAGGTCAGTGCAGAGAATTGATACATGAATTTAAAGCATTTTGCTATGTATAAAAGGAATAAAACTATAAAACTAGAGTGACCAAGTCATGAGTTTTCAAGAATTACCAATTGAATTTCTAATGAGCAAAGAAACATTTAAATAATATGAAAAATTACTAAATCTTCAATGTCTTGAAGTATATAAAAATTTTCAAAACCATGAATTCATAAATATGCTTGATAATGTAATAAATACCAAATTACTTTTATGAAAACTAGTAAATGAAGATAAAATCATACATTTCTATTACTCTTTCTATATCAGCTTACAGAAAGAGTTATACAGTATTCAGCATTGTTCTTATCAGAATCAACAGAACATAGTGGTTCAGCTTTTCCCAAAAAGAGCTTTTCACACACCCCAAAACTTCACTCTTGTGTTTATCTTTTCCTAATCCCAAAGAGCCATACATTTTCAATGATGGAGATGAAAAAAAAAAGAGTATAGTTGCAACATCTCTGACAGTTGTTAAAATCCTTCACACAAAAGTCAATAGAAAAATATATGGTGTTTATTATAAACACGAATTCAAAATCCAATTGCATTATGTTAATAACAAACAACCAGTATTTGTGTATTATTGTATTGTAACAGAAAGTAAAAAGTAAACCCTGTTAAGTCTTTAGGTTCTAGTAAAGAAAAGGAAGGA
>PVKC010053662.1:0-10094 GCA_004027635.1 Crocidura indochinensis | reverse complement strand
CCATTCATGTCCCAAGCACTATCTCCAGTTAATGGTCTGCCCTGGGGTACAGTGAACAACAACTTCCTGAAAGATGACTTGTGTCAGGAGCAGAAAACTCAGGTGTGAGCTGAGTGCCTCAGGAATCTTGGGAGTGATGATTAACCAAAGACAACCCCCAAGCCCTTCTCAGATTCCTGGTGGTCTGGCTCCTGAACTCAGATTTTAGGCAAAAATTTGATTCTTAAAGGCATATGGCTCACTATAGGTTACGATCCATTGGCAGGCTGCTGTGGATTGGTGGGAGAGGGATGGCCATCACCAGTTCTTTTTTATGATTTTTCTTTCTATATATATATATAATTAGATTGAATTCATCATTGTTCATGGTACATGGTGGGAATACAATTTTTCTTGTGACATTTTTTGGTGGGGAGAGTTGTGCTTGTATAACAATCTGTACCCTTACTCTGGGTCATGATTTAGAAAAGGGAGAAGATGGAAAATGCAGAGACAAGGTTTTGGGGCAATAACCCTGAGCTCCTGGACCTGAGAAGTTGCCCTTGTGTAGGGGAGGACCCACTTCTTTTGCGGCCTCAGGTCTTTTGTCCTGGGATGTAGCTGTGGTCCTGAGTATGAGCTAGTACTAAGCTTCTGCTCTGTGCTGGTCTGAATCTTATCGCTGCCTCAAGCCTTCATAGATACTCCCTGGAATCAAGTTACTATCTCACAGCTCACAGAAGTGATTGCAAGAGCCAGAGATGAAGGAATTTTCCCTTTGTCTGATCCAAGTCCTGAGTGGATAGCCTCTACCTTATGATTGGGCCAGAGGGAAGAAAAGCTGATGGAAGAGAAGCTCCTTTGCCTAAACAGGAACTGCACCAATGAAAGGCAAATCATGGACAATAAAGAGAGGAGGATTATTTCCACAGCTTTGCCTCCTTTGAATTTTCAGCAGTTTTTCCACAGAGAGGTCCAAGAGGCCTGGTGCAGAGTGTAGCCGTTTTCCCGAGACCTTCCAGCTGTGAGGAATGGCCTTGGGAAAGTCTGGGAGAGACCTTTGATTCTTGTCTTCCAGGCAGTAGCCAGCCTCTGCCATTAAGCAGCTGTGCTTCTGCAAGCAAGTAGCTATACTTCTCTGGGCCTTGATTTCCTTGCCTATACTGTAAGGGAGCTGTGATTCTCCATTTGGTCTTGGAGTTGGGGATGTGTTTGGGCCATGCCCAGTGGTGCTAAGGACTTACTTCTGGCTCTGTGTCAGGGACCACTCCTGATAGAATTCCAAAGACCAAAGGCAGTGACAGGAATCAAAGACTAAAACTACCCATTGTCTTATCTCACCAGTTAGACTGTTTCTGACAGTTGGACTCATTTCAGTTTTATTTTCAAAGGACCTATTATTATTTATTTTCAGTGGACCCATTGTCACTTTCCATAGATAAAGCAAGTGTCAAAACTTTATTAAAATTTCCCCCTTCCAATGTTTGAGAAAGTATCACTGTAGTGATTTTCCAGTGTGTCAGTGACTGCACTGGGAGCTAGTGATGAGTAGGTGATGATTTTTCATAGTAAGACCTTGGTCTACCTAACCACCATCCCATGCAAGCCTGTTTGTAGGCAGGAAACTTAAGTCCCGCCTTCTGTAACTGGCTAGCTAGGAGTGGAGTTTGAAGTGAATCCTTTATTTCTTTCTCCTTGTTCTGGCATTCTGCCTGCAGCCCACCAAAGACCCAGGGAATTGTATAAAGGCTCAAAAGACAGAGAGCAATGAGCACTGGATGAAGGAGTAACCAGGGTGAGTATGAAGAGATGAGGGAACAGAGTCTTACATGGTGTGTACAGCCTCGTCTGCAGCTCCGCATGGAAAAGGTCTCGAATGATGGCTCCGTCATCCTCATTCTTGGCCAGCCAGCGGCCACAAGGGAATGTCATGCACTTTCCAAGAGAGGGGGCATCCACCTCTACCCAGTCAACAAACCAGCCTGGTGCTTTACCTGGAGAGAAGCAGATACATACAGAGGCCACTTGCAGACAGTACTTCTGACATACCCAATGTCCCTTCTGCTTTCTCCCTTATGTCCCTTTCCTTTATGAGCATGGCAACCTACTACCATGAGTTATGTGGAAACAAGCACCTGGTAAGGTGAGAGTACACTGCAGGCTATTGTAGGAGAGGTAACAGGAAAGGAGGGTCAAGAAGAACTGTCAAGAGGTGAGGGAGCTCTCAGAAGAGGGGTGTGAGGGGGATGCAATTTAGGGTTCAAAGGAATCCAACATTGGGTAACCAAGGGTTTTATCCATATCTCTCTGGAGAAAAGATGACATCAGAGTGATGCTTGAAGAAGAGGGAAGCCAGGAAGGAGGGAAGGATGGTTCTTCCCAGGAAAAGGAAAGTTCATGTTCAACAAAGATTCAGCAGGTAGGGGCTAGAAGGGCCTCCTTCCTTAAACTTCCTTAGACTTCTCAGATGTGATTGGCCAAGTGATGAAATGAAGTCTCATTTCACAGAGGGAACTATATATAATACCAGAGATGGAACTTCAGCTGCTTGCAAAAGAAGTCCCTTCCCCACTGTCCTATCTCTCAGGATCTTTTACAATTTGTCAGGTGGAGAAGAGAAAAAAATTAAAACCACAGTGTCCAGGCCCCACACAGTTAGATTTAAATCCCAGTGGGCAGTCAGGACTCCATCAGCTGCAGGAATCAAGAAGGCAAATAGCATCCACTATTTCTCCCAGTATCTCTCCCAGACATTTTCCCCAGTGTCTTCCCCAGTGACCTTGGAGCCTTGTCCATAGTCCTTACTCAGCCAGAGCTGGGGCAGGTAGGGGAAGAGCAAACCAGACCTGAGTTGTCGTGGCCAATCCTGACTTTCCACAGCTCTCCTAAGTCCAGCGTCTCCACGGTGAAGATTTCAATACTGTCCCTCTCAAACTTGTCACTGTTGGTCTTCGAGGATTTCAGAAGCGTCATTCCTGCCAACCCAATAATCCAACATGATGATCCGGGATGGGCCAGAGTCCTTTCAAGCCAAGTCTGACCACCCCACTGAGTTCCTCCTCTGAGTGATTCAATTTATGAACGTGCATCAGATTCAGGCTGTGTCCTGTCACCTGCAGGACACCATGTTACAGGTGTCATTTTGGCAATGCATCATTGTTTCTTGTTTTGTTTTGTTTTGTTTCATTTTGATTTTTGGGCCACACCCGGCAGTGCTCAGGGTTACTTCTGGCTGTCTGCTCAGAAATAGCTCCTGGCAGGCACAGGGGACCATATGGGACACCGGGATTCTAACCAAACACCTTTGGTCTTGGATCGGCTGCTTGCAAGGCAAATGCCGCTGTGCTATCTCTCCGGGCCTGGCAATGTATCATTGTTACCCAGCTTTACAGAGTTCAAGTTGTGTGTTTTCTCTGCAGTGTGCTCCTAAAGAGGAGACACACCAAGAAGTGAGGTGCCTTCTTCAAGGTTATTGGGGATATGTAGTAAGTCCAAGTCCATTTCTACTCTCTTTCCAGAATCCTCCCACTTCTACATGGGGTGTGAAGGTCTATGATAAGCCACACCCAACCTACTGGGAGAAATAGCATCCCCCTTATCCCTGGCTAATGATTCCTACACTTACAGTAACTCTCCCCACAGCCAGCCCACACCCTCTGCTATGTCCTGAGACTCTGGCTGTGGAGTACATATGAAATTTGAGAATCCAGAAGTCATTGCCCAGTACTCCTATATCACTTCCATGTTCCCACATGCTTGGGAGTTCGGGCTCCAGAAACACTTCAGGAAGAAGGATTCAGAATACCCACAAACTGGTTAGTCTGCACAGACTGGAGAGAGCCTTATTCAGTGCCTGAAACTACCATTTCCTGTGAGCGTTGCCACATCCAAGATGTGGGTTCCTCCAATCAAAAGGGCTGATCTTACTGTCTGCCCCCTAAAGTGGTTGAGTTCTCAAGAATTGCTAAAGACATGGAAATCTCAGAGCAAATAAACAAATAAAGGGCCCTTTAATTCTGTTGACCATGGTTCAATTACTGTTGTTATGGCACCCATTAAATAGTATACATTATATTAACCAACCTACTCTTCATCATCATCACCAATATTTCTTGAGCGCTATTTTATTGAGTCTAATATTTTGCATGTTCAGGTTCATTAAATCCACAATTCCATGAGGCACCTACTAATTTAACCTCTATCTTATAAATAGGGGTGTGTTAAGGCACTGAGAGATCATGCAAATTGCTCAAGGCTACACAGTTCATAAAAGATAGGGTGAAAAATTAAGGTAATCTACTAAACTTGAGTTTATGCTTTATCACTATGTCACTGTATTGAACAATGAACACCCCAAAGGAAGAGACAGACCTTGTTCTTTATTCTTTAATAATGCTCTGTACAGGACTCTAGACACACAAGATTTTGAACACATGAATAAAAAAATTTGAGGATCAAACCCTCCTCTGAACATAGAAAAGGGAGCAGGTTATTAACCTGTATGGCTGACCCATTAGCCATCCATACCTTCTCTGAGTATCTTAGCAGAAGCCCCCGAAGGACTGAGAATTCATTGAAATTCTTTTTATTCCTTCATATTCTCATGTCAAGAGTAAAATGGGAGGCTAGAGTGATAGCATGGGGCCAGAGTGATAGCACAGCAGTAGGGCATTTGCCTTGCACATGGCCAAATCTGGACGGACCCATGTTCTATCCCCAGCATTCCATATGGTCCTCTGAGCCTGCCAGGAGCAATTTCTGATCACAGAGCCAGAAGTAACCTCTTAGTGCCTCTGAGAGCTGGGTGTGGCCTCCAAACAAACAAACAAAAAGTACAATGGAACCCATAGGCTGGGAAGAGTTGGAGTTAGAGTTAAGTTCACCCCTGACACTAGGACAGGAAGAAGCAAGAAGTAGACATAGAGAAGAGACAGCTCACTGAGTGGGGAGTCCTTCAGTTATGGCTTTGAAAAGCAAACAGAATCACAACTTTAGGAAAGTCATAGGAAATGGTGAAAACTTTCAGAAGGACCCTGAAAAAGACAGACTATAGGCTCAGGCACCATGACCTGGGAAGAGAATGCTGAAGAGAAGATGGTGCATATGGCTTCCTCACACTCCTAGACAGTCAAGGCAGCAATGAAGACAGAGGGGAGGGCTGGGGTTCTCTGCTGCCTGGAATTTAGTAATACTGACTTAGCAACACTAGGAAGAGGGTCAAGGCACTTGTCTTGTATGCTGCTGACCCCTATTCAATTCCTGGCATGGAAGATAGTTTGCTGAGCACCACCAAGAGTGAACCCTGAGCACCACTGAGTCTTTCTAACCCTCCCCAATGCTCCCTACAAAAGAAAGACCTGGAAAAAATTTCCTAAGGGGTGCCAATCAGAGCCCAGGTAGATAAGTCACCTCATCTAGAGATATTTAAGAGAAAAGAAACTGCCTTTCCCTGATGAGATGAATTGGAAGCAATCTGTCAAAAATCAGAGGCATGCAAGAATGAACACACAATAGAGAAAAGACAGTCTTCAGTAAATGATGCTGAGAAAACTGGAAGACAGCCACATGTCAAAGAATTTATCTCAGTCCTGATTTGCACAGTACTTAAAAATCAACTCGGGGCTGGAGAGATAGCACAGCGGCAGTAAGGCAAATGTCTTGCATGCAGAACAGTGATTTGAATCCTGGCATCCCATGTGGTCCCCCAAGCCTGCCAAGAGCGATTTCTGAGCATGGAGCCAGGAGAAACCCCTGAGCGCTGCCAGGTGTGACCCAAAAAACAACCACAAAAAAATCAACTCAAAATCTTTTCAAGACTCAAGCATGACCTGAAACTTTAAAGCTCCTCAAAGGAACCAGAGGGGGAAAGGCTTCATGACAATGCATCTTGGCAATGATTTCATGACTATGATACCCAAAGCACAGGTAACCAAAACCCAAGTAAGCAAGTGGGACAAAATGTTAATAATAATGCTAAGTACAGCAAAGGAAAATTATCAGTAGAAAGGTAATTTACAAAATGAATAAAATATTTGTAAAGTCTATAAGAAATCTTGAATGATATCAAGAACTCCTGCAATACAAGCAAACCAACAAAGACCCTAAAGGACTCACCGGTTTGTGTTCTTTAAAGAAAACACATGAATGGTTCACAGACACACAAAAATTCTCATTGTCTATGATCATTGGGAAAAGGCAAATAAAATCCCAATAAAATATTACCTTTCACCTGTCAGAATGGCTGCTATCAGAAAAAAAAAAAAAAAGAACAGACCTAGTGTTGTGAGAACACGAGGAAACCAGAACCCTCGTGCACATTGGGGTGGGGGAAATTCAGGATGGTGCAGTTGCTATGGAAATTGATTTAAAAGTGCCTCAAAAAATTAAAAATAGAGCTGCCATATGATCCAGCAATCCCTCTTCTGGGTATCTATCCAAAAAAAGTGAAATCAAGATTTGAACAGCTATTACCATTTCCAAGTTTATGACTGCTCTATTTTCAATAGTTAGGAGTGAGGGGGAAATAAAAATGTTAATTAATGGAAAGATAAAGGAAGTGTGCTGTATACATACAATGGAATACTAATCAGCCTTTAAATGAGAAGGAATTTTACAAGATATAATAATATAAATGTCTTTAATATATTAGGATATTTAAAATTCCTCAAACACAGAAAAACAGATGAATCATAATTCTATTTTACATGAGGCACTCAAAACAATAAAACTCAAAACACACACACACAACAGACTAGGATGGTGGTTATCAGGAGCTGATGATGAAAGACTATTATTAATCAATAGTTTCCACTTAATATTATGAGCAAGCTTTAGAGATCAGCTCACAATCAACAGTAGTAAGATTCATTTAAAATTTTGTTAAGGATAGACTTCATGTCAAATTCTTTTAAGATTGAATTAAAGGTAAATTCTTGAAATATTTTTAATAGAGAGAGATGGTGGGCAGCGGCATGAAGTATTTCTAAAGTATTTTCTTGGGAAGTTCTGCAGGATCATGGTGCTTCCCCAGGGAGGAACATGGTTAAACCATCCCTGCCTTGATTTCTTACCAGTGTCATCTTGGGTACCAAAGAGTGTGATGAAGACATTGGCATCTGTGCCAGCATTCTTTTTGTCCCCAGTCTTTATAGTCACTGAGAATGTGGTGGACTTATCTGTCAGGAGAAAAGTATTAAGTGAGTGGAACATTGGTTGAATCCATTCCTATATTCATGCTGAACATTCCTATGAATCTGGTCAGTGTTTTTTTATTACTTTTATAATTTCAGTATTTTTATTCTAGAAAATTGATTTTATTTTAGAAATTTGATGAGAGATGAGTTCTTACCCATCCTCCAATTCACATAATCTCTTAATTGCTATAATTATAGGAGACGTTTCAGAGAAATTCGGGGTGACTGAGTGAGTCTGAGGTTCATTGATAGGGATTCATGGGCTCTCTCTTATAGATTGAGAAGAATTTTAGAGATGCAAGCTTTAATAAAGAGTGTATACACATCATGTAACTTTATATAAAACCTGCAGAGAACACAAGACTAGGTCAGCTAGCTAGCTTCATTCAACTCCATTTTATTCCTTTGCATTCCATTCTACTCTACTGTATTCTATTCCATTCTTTTCCATTCCACTCTACCTTCATTTCATTCCATTCCATTTAACTTAATTCCATTCCATTTCAGTCCACTTCACTTCATTCCGTTTTCTTCCATTTTTATTCCATTCCACTCCATTCAATCCCTTTCCATTCCATTCCCAGAAATAGTTCTATCCTCAGTTACATACATTATATTCAGCTTTATAGTCAACCCATAGAAATATGGCCTTTTTCCCCTCTCCCTTGTGACAGAGAAGCAAGAGACCAGTACAGAGTGCTTGACAGAGGATAAAGTTCCCAGAGGGCTCCCTAGAGCACTAGAGGAAAAAAATCAGCTCTAGTATAGGAAACCTTTCTGTTCCAGAGCCAGGTTGTCAAGGGGGTTGTTGTCAGCGCCTCCACCCTCCTCATCCTCTGGTGGCAGCACATAGGACTCGTCAACTGGCAACAGCTCTCTAGACAATTGACCATCATCTTCCTCCACTGCCAGCCAGCGTTGGCATGGAAAGTAGTACCTATAGGGCAGAGAATGAGGAAAGGTCTGGTGTTTCCTTGGACAGGTCTCCTGAAGGAGCAGAATTTGGCTGAGAAAGGAGGCCTTCAGGGGCCCAAATGATCTGTCTACCCTCAACCCCATTCTACCTCACCATCCTGGTCAGCATGGGAATCACCATCACAAGACCAAGTGAGGGCAAGTTCTTTAGATACTCAACCATGGATGGGACTGTGTGACAGCACTTGGAGCACAGTAGGTCACCAATCTGGGTCATGTTGGATATTTCTAGAAGGGAAATTTCTGTGTCAACCGCTGATGGAAAGAAGCTGCTCACCACAGCTGTAGGAGCTGAGTTGTATCGAAAGTGCATAGACCACTTTGTCAGTTCTGAACTTGGGTATTTACTGGAATTACCTGTTTATTCTACTAGAAGGTTATAGAGTGTGGCTAAGAAGCTAGCACTGTGGACCAGGGGAGGGAGATAAGAATTCAGACCCCTTTAGTCCCTGAGCACCATGGGTGTGGCTCCATGCCACCCCCAAAAGGAGAAGAATTCAGACCCCTCAGAATGGATGTAGGCCCAGTGTGGTGGAGATACCAGAATGGAAAGAAAAACCTGGTCAGGCAGAATATAGGCCACAGAACTGGGGGTTTTAGGATTTGTCTCTAGAATTGAGCTGGCTTTGTCCCCTGGCCTGCCCCTGACAGCTCTAGTACTTAAATAGAAAATCCCATTTTTATCCAAGTTTAGATGGGCAATGAAGATTCATCTGGTACCCTCTACCACCTTATGGAGCATTGTCAAGTGAAGTTTCTGTGACCTCAGTGCAGGCTGGAATTAGGATGTGTGTAAGACATTGCCAAGGCTTACCCAAATGTCCTGGTCTCAATAGCTTTCCATAATGAGATTACTCTGTTCTCTCTAATATCTGCCTTTCTTTTTCCTTCTGACTAACAGGGAGCTTTCTGGGGTTCAGATAATTCTCCCCTGGATGGTAAACTCTCAAACAACTCAGCATATATCAAAGTCAAAGTTATGCCCTTTCCCCCAATGGCTCCTCTTCCGTACCCCTATCAAGATATGTTCAAGAGGGACCTGCAGTGCAGAGAGCAGAAAGTAGAGTGAACTTGTGAGCTGAAGGGAGGGGGTCCTCATTTCTGAGCTCCCACATTCTCTTCCAGAACCATTGGCTCCAAATGTCCCCATGTTCCAGGGGCAGGACCCAAGAATACCCCCTTTTCTATGACCTGGAATGGTGCACAAGGAGGGTGAGCAATTTTGCACAGAGGGATGTGCTTGAAAGGTCCAGGGGGAGCCCCACAGCTAGGCAAGAGTGTTTAAGTGAAAAATGCATATTGTTCCACCTCTTAGTCTTCCGGCATATGAATGGGAAAGTTAAATTTTCATTCAAGCAAATAAGTTATGAATAATAGGCTTGAGCTCAAAATTATGGCCAATTAAGGGAGAGAGGCAGAAATAAAAGAAAGGGGTGGAGTTGGGGCAGAGGCGGAGACAATGGGAGTGTGGGAAGTTGGAGAACAAGGAGGAGGAGACCCACAGAGAATTGAGGTGACTTATTCAAGAAGAGTAGAGGAAAAGTCAGGAAGGAAGAAGGGGTTGGCACAGCCCTCCCACAACTAGGAAGTGCGCCTGCGTACAGTAATTAGTCTGGCATTCATGGTGTCCTCACAGCTATCCCTGTCACCTGCTCTGCCACCTTCAAGCCCTGCAGTGAGCTCACTGTTGGTGTCAGCAGGGAGCTCTGCTCTGGAGCCCAATGCCTATAAGGTGCTGGTGTGTGACCTCTGACCCCAAGGTCAACAGGTAGAGCTATGCAAAGTTCAACAGGATCTACTAATCTCCACCCACAACTTGTGCCCTTCCTGCCACAGGAATCAAGGGAATCCTGGGAGGTGAGGAAGAGTAAGATTCAGGGGCCGGGCGGTGGCGGTGGCGCTGTAGGTAAGGTGCCTGCCTTGCCTGCGCTAGCCTAGGATGGACCT
>PVKC010053661.1:0-10089 GCA_004027635.1 Crocidura indochinensis | reverse complement strand
TGGGTACTATATGCCATGCTGGATATCGAACCTGGGTCCACCGTAGGCAGGCACCTTCCCCTCTGCCCTCTCTCTCCAGGCCCTACACAATAATATTGATGTCATACGTGCTTTATTTTTTTCCTCTAGGAGTAAAGAAAATTGTGTCGTGGACAACATCAAAGTATGCAGCAATGACAGTGGCAGTGGCAAGTTCAAGTGCGTGTGCGTCACAGTGAGGGTGCCCCGGAACCCGACCATTGGTGACAAGTTCGCCAGCCGCCACGGGCAGAAGGGCATCCTGAGCCGGCTATGGCCCGTGGAGGACATGCCCTTCACGGAGAGCGGGATGGTGCCAGACATTCTCTTCAACCCGCACGGGTTTCCCTCCCGCATGACCATCGGCATGTTGATTGAAAGCATGGCAGGCAAGTCAGCTGCGCTGCATGGGCTCTGCCATGATGCCACCCCCTTTACCTTCTCTGAGGACAACTCAGCCTTGGGTTACTTTGGAGAGATGCTGAAGGCAGCCGGGTACAACTTCTACGGCACTGAGCGCCTCTACAGTGGTGTCAGTGGGCTGGAGCTGGAGGCCGACATCTTCATTGGCGTGGTGTATTACCAACGCCTGCGCCACATGGTCTCCGACAAGTTCCAGGTCAGGACCACAGGCGCCAGAGACAAAGTCACCAACCAGCCCATCGGCGGGAGAAACGTCCAGGGCGGCATCCGCTTTGGGGAGATGGAGCGAGACGCGCTGCTGGCCCACGGGACCTCTTTCCTCCTGCACGATCGCCTCTTCAACTGCTCGGACCGATCAGTGGCCCATGTGTGCGTGACCTGCGGGAGTCTCCTCTCGCCCCTGCTCGAGAAGCCACCCCCAGCCTGGTCCGCCCTGCGCAACCGCAAGTATACCTGCACTGTGTGTGCCCGCAGCGACACCGTCGACACCATCTCTGTGCCCTATGTGTTCCGATATTTTGTGGCTGAGCTGGCCGCCATGAACATCAAGGTGAAGCTGGACGTTGTCTAGGGCCAGAGGCCTTTCAGGGTGGCAGGCCCAGTGGAACCCACGGAATGCAACTCGGTGGGGATGCCAGGAATAGGAGTATTTTTATTTGAGGGTTGTTAGAACTTCTGTGTCTCCAGGTATAGACCACTAAGTATATTTTCAGCATATTTGTTCAAGACTTGCACAATGACCTTCTTTAAGTGGTACATTAGTATGTAGAAGCCAGTGGAGGAGGATTTCCCTCCCAGCTCCAGGTTCTCAAATCCCAGCTCTCAGATATTTATTTATCCATGTACAATCAAACAGACTAACACACATAGATGTTAAGTCATTGATATTTTATATTTTTTTACTATTACACTGAATAAAAGCCCAAAGCAGAACTATTTTTGTAACGGATTTATGAAATGTAACTGTTCCACTAAAAATCTCGCAAGTATTAAATATATGTGATTTGATGGGTGTGAACTCATCACTCAATGTCCAGCTTGAAGGTTCCTCTCTGACCTTTGTGTTTTCTTGTAGCTTAACAGTGAACTTCAGTTCTACTTTCTTCGGAAGATTTTAAGATTTGGGCCTGGAGAGATAACACAGCGGTGTTTGCCTTGCAAGCAACCAATTCACGACCAAAGGTGGTTGGTTCAAATCCTGGTGTCCCATATGGTCCCCAGTGCCTGCCAGGAGCTATTTCTGAGCAGACAGCCAGGAGTAACACCTGAGCACCGCCAGGTGTGGCCCAAAAAACAAAAAAAAAAAAAAAAAAAAAAGATTTTAAGATTTTACAGTATGATTTTGGGAACTGCTGGCTTATCTCTAGGATTCGGATGTCTTTGTAGCCATTGAACAAAGCAGCTGCGTTTTTCTCTGCTGCAGACCAGTCATATTTTGTTGTTTTTGTTGTTGTTGTGTTTGTTTTTTGTGTCACACCCGGCAGCACTCAGGGGTTACTCCTGGCTCTAAGCTCAGAAATCGCTCCTGGCAGGCTCAGGGTACCATATGGGATGCAGGGATTCGAACCCCTGACCTTCTGCATGCAAGACAAATGCTTTATCTCCATGCTATCTCTCCAGTCCCCAGTCATATTTTCTGGCTCTTGCTCTGACTTTGATTATTTTATATATCATACAATGACCTTGTAGCATACAGTGTTAGGCCCTATGTGCCTTCTTTTATTTTTATTCCTGTCCTCCTACCCTCCACTTCCTTCTTTTCTAGGCTTTAACACTCTCTTCTATAATTAGTAGAACATTTTCTTTGTTGATTTGGTTGACATTGTTTCCACATCTTACATATGTTACTAACATTTAATGTATTATAGTCAAAGTATATTTTGTAAAATTTCATTATAGAACAGATCTACATATTATATTGATATTTTACATTTTTTAAATACTAAATCTAAAACCCAGTGGCTGCTTATTTCTTTTTTGTATACAATATTCAGTGTATGGAGGCCGGAGTGATAGGGCAGTGATAGGGTGTTTGCCTTGCACGCAGCTGACATATGATAGACCTAAATTCAATCCCCAGTGTTCCATATGGTCCCCCAAGCCCGGAACGATTTCTGAGCACATAGCCAGAAGTAAACCCTGAGCTGACGTTACCAGATGTGGCCCCCAAACAAAACAAAATTCAGTGTATGGCTATATTGTCCCCTGTAGATGGATATTTTGTACTGTTTGATTCTTTGACTACTAAAGTGTTGTAAATAGTATATGTAAGTGGTGGATTCCTGTTATATGTGTCTTTGAGGCCTTTAATCTCAAGAGTAAGATTCATCCAGGTTGCTGCATGGATCAGTATTCTGTTTTTTTTTTTTTACATTGTGTATTACAAATAAGGCTTCTGAATAATCTTATACAATGCTTTCTGTGAATGTGTAGAAATATATTTGTTTATTTTCTAGCGTACCCTGGGACACTCAGGACTTACTTTTGGCTCTGTGCTCAGACCTCACTTTTGGGGGACCATTTGGGGGTGTCAGGGATCAAACCCAGCTTGGTAAAGCTTGCACCCTACTTGTTTTCCTGTTTTTGTTTTGTTTTGTTTTGGGCCATACCAGACAGTGCTGATGGGGTTATTCCTGCCTCTGCACTCAGAAATCACTCCTGGCAGTGCTCAGGGGACCATATGGGATGTCAGGGATTGAACCTGGGTTGGCCACATGCAAGGCAAAAACTCTACTGTGCCATTGCTCTGGCCCCTGTACTGTTTGTATTTTTAAGCCACCATTTTCAAGTGTTCTATCCCCATATTTAATGGGGTTAAAGGTTTTGGTTGCTGTTGGGCTTTCCTGAATGATGCTTTTTTTTTTTTTGGTTTTTGGGTCATACCCGGCAGCACTCAGGAGTTATTCTTGGCTCTATGCTCAGAAATCACTCTTGGCAGGCTCGGGGGACTATATAGGATGTCGGGATTTGAACCACCATTCTTTTGCATACAAGGCAAACACCCTGCCTCCATGCCACCTCTCTGGCCCTTTCCTGAATGCTTTATCTTAGCAGTTAACCCTTTGAAGTTCTGCGTGCAAATGTTTTCTGCCATTCAGTCTTTATTTTAGCCCATGTTGCTTTTGCCATGCAAAACCTTTTCAGTTTGATATTACTATTAATGTCTTTTGTGTATTAATTTGAAAAGATAGTCATTTTAATAGTTGGCACAATAGCCAGAATGTTAAATTTTTTTTATTTTGTACATTCATTTGAGAAGATATTCATTATAATATTTAGTACAGTCCAGAATATGAAAACCACCCAAATGCCCAACAACTGAAAATGTAAAGATACAGTATTTTCAGAATCGATGAAACGGAAAGCTTGATCCAAAATAGAGCAATGAGGGGGCCAGAGAGATAGCACAGCGGTAAGGCGTTTGCTTTGCATGCAGAAGATTCAAATCCTGGCATCCCATATGGTCCCCTGAACCTGCCGGGGGGTGATTTCTGAGTGTATAGCCCCTGAGTGCTGCCAGGAGTACCACCACCCCCCCCACACAAAAAAAACAACAAAACCTAAAATTTTGGGAAAGTAGCAAATGAATAGGCAAAGCACTTGTCTTGTACACAGATGACCCAAATTCAATCACCAGCATCCCATTTGGTCCTCCAACCTCACCAGGCGTGATCCTTGGGCACAGTGCTTCAAGAAATCCCTGAGCATAGTTGTGTGTGGCCCCCAAACAAAAAGCCATAAAAATGTCTCTGCTGTGGAGGCAGGCTGGGGGCTGGGAGTGAAGCTGACATTGTCAGTGAGATTTGGAACATGGTATACTTGAAACTCAGCTATGAATGACTGTAAATAATGGTGCCTTAGGAATAATAATAAGCATTTTTAAAAATCCGGTTTGTATACACATAAGAATATGAACCGATAAGAAAAGATGAAATGATGTTCATTGAAACTTGGATGGAACAGGAGGTATCATGTTAAGTAAGTCACAGAAAGACAAATGCCTGATTACCTCAGTCCTCTGTGACCCAAAAACCAAAACAGGGAATAAACAGCATTTAAACGATGACAATTGCTTGGCCTTGGATTACAAAACTCATCACAGTGTGGGGAGTGGGGTGGGGGAAGAAGATGTGGATAGAGATGTGATGGGAAGGACAGTGCTGGTGAGTTTGGGACACTATTGTAACCATATTACCTAAAAAACAATGTTCAGTCAGCCTAGAAGGCCAATAATACAAGTGCACCTTGGTCTAAGAGGTGGCAAAGTGCTCCTTCAATTAGTTTTGTACTGGGCATCCTTCCAGGAAGAGGAGAGACAGGGACACAAAGTAGGATGAAAGGCAGCAAAGGCTGGAATATGTGACTACTAGCCAAGGACCACTGCAACCAGCAAGTGACAAAATTCTTCCTCAGCTACCTCCAATTACCAGTGCCAAGACCTTAATATTGCACGTCTGGCCTGAACAGAGAATAAATGCATGTGCTTTAAAACCACCCTGTTTGCAAAATTCTGTAATGGCAAACTCAGGAAATAGGAGCAGTCGGGACTAGTTTCCAGCAGAAACACAGGTCAGATATAGGATTGAGGGGTAGAGAAGAGACAGTTCAAAGGGCTGAAGTACAGGCTTTACATGCAGGAGCCCTGAATTCAGTCCCCAGTACCACATAATCTAAGCACTGTTAGACATCACTCCCAAGCACCAAGCTGGGAATAACAGCCCCGGGTATGGCCTAGAAAGCTTTAAATGAGAAAATTCTCAATGTAATACCGGGGGTGGGGGGTGGGGGTGGGGGTGGGAGAGAAGGCAGCAGGTAGGGTTCCTGCTTGCATGTTCACTTCTGACACCCTTTATGGTTCCCTGAGCCCTGTGAGGAGTAAGCCCTGAGCATCGCAGGTGTGACCCCCAGACCAAAACTAAAAACAACTGTATAATGAGGAAGGCCCAGATTATGGCGCTGTATATAAAAACCAAATTACATGAACCATGTTGCATCCTTCACTGCGGAACTCCTCTTGTGCCACATTCTATTTGAAGTATTCAGCAGCATCTCTAGGAACATCCGTGGCATACGAGGGACGCCCATCCTGTATTGCAGTGAGAAATGTGGTCAGCAATAGCATCATCAATAACACTGGATCATCTTTTTTTATATAATAATTTTTATTTTGACCAAAGTAGATTATGTATCTTTCACAGTAATATTTTAGGTACATAGTGGCATTAAATCAGGAGAATTCCCACCACCAAAATTGTCCTCCCTCCACCCCTGTTGCCAATATGCATTTTATATCCCCTTCCTATACTCCCCAGGCTGCTAGTGTAAGTGGTCCCCTCTGTGTCTAGTATGTTGTAGATTGGGTATCGATTCTGTTGTCATTGGCTTTGAATTTGGTGTTTAAGTCTGATCTTTTTTTTTTTTTTATTTCTACTTAATGTTCATACGACTGTTTGGTCTTGGTACCCTCCATTATTTCCCCCTCCATTTGTGAGGCGGAACAAGATGGTCCAAGTCATTTTTTTGTCCGTCCTGGATGGGCTGCGCGCAAAGCAAACGCCCTACCATTGTGCTCTCTCTCTCCGGCCTATCACTGGATCATCTTCAACAGCTAGTTGAGCACTTTCTCTTTAGGACCCAGGGGCCAACTTCCCAACACTTCCGGCGGCTCCTAGCAGCGGGCGGAAGTAGCTGCTCAGGAGGCCGCCATGACAGCCAGAGCTAAGGGCAGCGGGAAGAGCGGGAGGACGTTGCGAGGCGGCTAGGCTTTAAAGGGGATGGCCCGCTTAAAGGAAATGGGGCAGCCGAGCGCTTCAGGGCGGGCAAAATATCACCAGAGTGGAGGGCTGGGCTAGGCCCCGCCCAGACGGCCCGGCACCGGAAGGGGCAGGGCTTCGGGCCTGCCTTTTCCCCTGCAGCTTCCGGCCTGAGCATGTGAGTTTCTGTCTCTGCCCTTCCTTCCTTTGCTGCAGTGGCAGGTGTCGCCCAAGGAGGTGGGGGCCAGCCTTTGTCCCCCCTCGCCCGGCCAGGCCTACCCTTAGAATCAGTGTCGTCCATCAGCAGCCTCGTGTCCGCCCACAAGCCCACCCTAAGCCCCAATTGCCTTGTGGGCACCAAATACTGGGCCCTGACATCAAAATTCTACCCAGGAACCTCAACTCAGTTTCTTCCCCAGCACCCTAGGTCCCCCATTAGTTCAATGCCTTCAGGGCTCCTGGACCAGCGCCCCAAACCCTGAGTGCCAACTGTAACACATAACCTTTAACCCTTGGAGCTTTCCTAGTGCCATGTACCTTAGACCTCACCTGTGGGTCCACAATCCCCCTTTGTACCCACCCTAGATCTCAACCTGTAGGATATCCAGTATACCCCAGACCTCACCTGCAGAACCCATAGATCCCCCAATTTATCCCAGGCCTCACCTCTAGGGAAACCTCAGCCTGGCTTTCTGGGTCTGGTTTTATTTTTTTATCTTTTTATTTTATTTTATTTTATTTTTTGGTTTTTGGTTTTTTTTTTTTTTTTACTCCGGCTGTGCTCAGGGGTTACTCCTGGCTGTCTGCTCAGAAATAGCTCCTGCAGGCACGGGTGACCATATGGGACACCGGGATTCGAACCAACCACCTTTGGTCCTGGATCGGCTGCTTGCAAGGAAAACACCGCTGTGCTATCTCTCTCTCTGCAGCTGTGCTATCTCTCCGGGCCCCTGGGTCTTGTTTTTAAGAATTACAAGAACCAATGTCAGCTTACAAGGATCTTCCTGGGTGCAGGAGAGATAGCATGGAGGTAAGGCGTTTGCCTTGCATGCAGAAAGACTGGTTCGAATCCCGGCATCCATATGGTCCCCCGAGCCTGCCAGGAGCGATTTCTGAGCGTAGAGCCAGGAGCGATTTCTGAGCGTAGAGCCAGGAGTGACCCCTGAGTGCAGCTGGGTGTGACCCAAAAAGAAAAAAAGAGGGCCTTCCTGATACTCTGGAGCCTCCGTCACACCCAAATGGTGCCCTTCCAACCCCAAACACCTTTTACTTCCCAGACTCCTATTCTCTTAGACCTCATCTTTTTTTTTTTTGTTTTGTTTTGTTTTGTTTTGTTTTGTTTTTGGGCCACACCCGGTGACGCTCAGGGGTTACTCCTGGCTATTCGCTCAGAAGTTGCTCCTGGCAGGCACTGGGGACCATATGGGTGAACCAGGGGATGGAACCGCGGTCCGTCCTAGGTTAGCCCAGGCACCTTACCTCCAGCGCCACCGCCCAGCCCCTCAGACCTCATCTTTAAGACTTTGGTCAAATGACCCTTTGCCAGAAACTATCTCGACACTTGAACCTCAAAACCTCACTTTTGGAGGGGCTTGCATGGCCACAGCCTGCTGATCTCTGGGGTCACTCCTGGTCATACTCAAGGTGTACGTGGTGCCTGCCATCCAAACCAGTGGACTGAGTGCCAGGCTAGCGTTTTACCAACTATACCCTTTGTACTATTGCTCCCATTCCTCAAAACCTTTCTTTTAAGATCTCCAAAATCGGGCCGGAGAGATAGTATGGAGGTAGTGTGTTTGTCTTGCTTGCAGAAGGTCGGTGGTTCGAATCACGGCATCCCATATGGTCCCCTGAGCCTGCCAGGAGTGATTTCTGAGCATAGAGCTAGAAGTAACCCCTAAGTGCAGCCAGGTGTGACCCAACCCCCCCCCCCAAAAAAAAAAAATCTCCAAAATCAGGTTGTTCATAGAATCTGAGGTTTTCTTTCTTTTTAAATTGTTTTGCCGTTTTTTTTTTTTGGGGGGGGGGGGCACACCCAGTGGTGCTCAGGAATTACTCCAGGTTCTGTGTTCAGGTGTTCAGGGGTCATTCCTGGTGGTGCTGGGAACTGAGCCCAGTCAGCCACATGCAAGTCTATACTATCTTTTCAGTCCCTTGAAATTTTATTTGGTTTTTTTTTTGTTTTGTTTTTTGTTTTTTTGGGTCACACCCAGCAGTGCTCAGGGGTTACTCCTGGCTCCATGCTCAGAAATTGCTCCTGGCAGGCACGGGGGACCATCTGGGGCACCGGGATTCGAACCGATGACCTTTTGCATGAAAAGCAAATGCCTTACCTCCATGCTATCTCCCGGGCCCCGAAATTTTATTTGTAAGGCTCCAGTCTTTTGTTTGTTTTGGTTTTGGGGGGCCACACCCAGTGGTGTGTTACTCTTGGCTCTGCACTCAGAAATCACTCCTGGCAGACTCATGGGACCATATGGGATGCCAGGAATCCAACTTGGGTTCATCCTAGGTTGGCTTGTGTAAGTCAAACACCCTGTTGCTGTGCTATCTCTCTGGCCCCATAAGGCTCCATCCAGTCTATGGATGATTCCCAGGTCTAATGGGATTGCCTGATCTTTAAGAACCTTCTTCCAATGCCCCTCCACGAATGTCTTAGAGCTATCAGAACTTTACCAGGGTTCCCCCAAACTTCCCAGATAGCTGCGTTGTCCCCAGGGCCCTTCCCCACCTCTAGCTGGCTTGGGATCTGGAGACTCGGACCTATGTAAAACTCCTGGGACCCGCAGATTGGAACCCCCAAGTCACAACAGCCTGCTGTGTCTCCCAGGCAAGCAGCCCTGGAGATCACCGCACGCTATTGCGGCAAAGAGCTAGAGCAGTATGGACAGTGCGTGGCTTCCAGGCCAGAGTCGTGGCAGCGGGAGTGCCACCACCTCAAGATGAACATTGCCAAGTGCACATCCTCCCAGTGAGTGTGGGCATGGGCAAGATGGCATGGGGGTGGGTTGTGCCCCGAGAGGCTCCCCTGCCTGAAGTGCCCTATCTAACTCCCACAGCCCCATCATCCGGCAGATCCGCCAGGCCTGTGCTGAGCCTTTTGTAGCCTTCGAGGAGTGTCTCCGCCAGAATGAAGCAGCTGTGGGCAAATGCTCCCAGCACGTGCAACGCTTCCTGCAGTGCGCCGAGCAGGTGCAGCTGCCCCCCTCACCCGCAGGGGAGGTAAGTGGGGTCCTTCAAGCTTCATCTCATCCCCTCCACAGCCACCCCACAGGAACTTCCCTTTCATAATCCCTGCCTTACGTTTTGTCCTTCCTCACTTCACCCTCCTCTAGCCCCCAAGATCTGCCCCAGTCCAGGTGTGGCCTCTTGTAATGCCTCCCTGCAGTGACCAGGACAAACAGTGAGGCCTGTCAGCAACTTCTATGGCATCTTTTCATCTGCATCTTCCTTGCTCTGCCCCTCACCAACCACCCACCTCCAGCACCCACTTCTTCCACCTCACTTTCCCAAGCTGGGTGGCACAGGGGGTGAGAATGAAGAGAGGTGTTGCATCTCCTAGTTCATCCTAGTTGGAGACACATCTCCAACACCTCTGTGGTATTAGAATTCTGTGCATGACACAGTTTTGAGTTTGTTTAATGACACTCATCTTGGGGAAGTGGCACGAGCTCAGCTGTTACTTCCCTCTCTTGATGGGACCTCCCAAAGACAAAAGCCACATCTTTTAGCATGCCCTCAAAAGGTGCTATCTGTGCCACTTTTACTGTCTTCCAAGTTTTCTCTTGGGCCTATGTGCTCCATCTCTGCTCTGCTGGGTTGCACATGGCATCATTCAGGCATCTAATTGTCCTCAGCTCTCCTTAGAAACCTTTCATGAAATGGGGGCTTTGGC
>PVKC010053659.1:0-10068 GCA_004027635.1 Crocidura indochinensis | reverse complement strand
GTCTAGATATCAGGATTGTTATCTTAGAAGTTTAGAGAGTCATGAATCTTAAATTGAGTAAGTTATCTGGTTTCAAATTTAAATTTCATGGTGATTTGTAAACTTTATCTGCATTTGCATGAAGTCATTACATTTTGTGATGAAAAATACATTTTGCATTGAAAAAATGCATAATTTCTAGTAATATAAAATTATAACTCGCTATGCATTTAGTGAATTATGTTAACAATTTTCAAAGGCATTTTTTGTTTCTTGAAAATTTAGCATGAATCAGTGATGGGAATGTTGTACTGGTAAAGGGGAGGATGTTCTGTTTATTACTGAAACCTAACAACAATAATGTTTGTAATTATGATGCTTAATTAAAGATATTTTTAAAAAATTGACATGGAGATAAACTTATTTTTTATGTATCACAGCATGGGTTGTTTTAGTTTCAAAGTAAAGGTGAATAAATGTTAAAATATGTTTTTGTATGTAATGTTATGTTCTTAGATCAACTTCTTTCTGTCAATTGCATGAATTGCTTTGCAAAACTGCAAGACTAACATTTGAAATCTGAACTTGGGACTCTACCCCTAGATGGAGCTCTGGTTACTGACTGAGAAGGAATTACATTTTAATATTTGACTTTGTGGGATTACAACATAATCAGTAGAAAAGAAATGAGTAACCAAAAGAAGGTAGATTAAGGAATTATAACCTAGGCGCCAGAGCGATGGCACAGTAGTAGGGCATGTGCCTTGCATGCGGCTGACCCAGGACAGACCTTGGTTCTATCTCTCGAGGTTCTATATGGTTCCCCAACCCAGGAGCTATTTCTGAGCACAGAGCCAGGAGTAATCCCTGATAGTCACTGGATTTGGCCCATAACCAAAAAAAAAAAAATCCAACCTATAAACATTTTTATAAAGTTATATCACTATTATTCTCAATTGATTTTATAAGACTTTCTAATGTATTTATCTTGTTTTGAAACAATAGCTTTATTAGTGACTGCTATAGGGATAAAATATTTTTTTGTTATTTTGTACTTCAGGAGACTCTGCTGGAAAATATACTACATATAGAAATAATATATACTTAATTTTATATTCTACATAATCTACTAGCATAATATACCTTAATTATTTAGTAGAATATGCATTTTATATATCTATAGTATTTTTCAATAAGGTGATATATACTGATATATCAATTAGAATATATTTTATATAGCTAAATATATTTATTATATTAGATGCATGGGTATGCTATATTTATAGGAATATAAAATAATAGCTTAACTAAAGAATTGTATAGGTTAGTTTTTACTTCACTGAAAGAAAATTAGTATAATAGAAATTTGATGGGGCCCGGGAGATAGCATGGAGGTAAAGCATTTGCCTTTCATGCAAAAGGTCATCGGTTCAAATCTCGGTGCCCCATATGGTCCCCTGTGCCTGCCAGGAGCAATTTCTGAGCATGGTGCCAGGAGTAACCCCTGAGCACTGCCGGGTGTGACCCAAAAACCAAAAAAAAAAAATAAAAGTAAAAATAAAAATTAAAAAAAAAGAAATTTGATGTTATAAGTCTATTTGAAAAATTGTCATTAGCTAAGTAAAGTTAGTCAGAAAGAAAGGAACAAATAAAAGTGATCTCTATGTTGTAAAATAGAAAATTTGGAAGGAAATAGCAAATGACCACAGGCAGTGGTTTACACGATTAAGTTGACAAAGCAAGAAAGGAAAGAATGGGTTGATGATTAAATAGGATCAGAGGACCTCTGACATGTTGGTGGAAGGAAGAAGACATGTTTTTGGTCAGTTTGGCATATGCATGAAACTATCAATGGCAGCAGTGTGAACTATAGTACCTCAATAAAAAAGTAAGAAAAAAATAGCATTAGCCTCACTTCTAGATTTTTCTAAATTGTGGAGGTCAGGCTCAGGACTACTGAATCAAATTTTGCAAAAAATTAAACAGTTCTAAAGTATTGTGTAAAAATTAAATTTTATTCAGTTTATTTTTAAATATTAGTTACATTAATACTTTCCAAAGTTCTACCTGTCAATATGCTTTCTTTTCTTTTCTTTTTTTTTCACGGGGGACCATATGGGAACAGGGGGATCGAACCGTGGTCTCTCCTAGGCTAGCACAGGCAGCTTACCTCCAGCACCACCTCCCGGCTCCCGTGAATATGTTTTCATATATGTGTGACATTTTGTTTTTTAAAATAATTGGCTATCTAGAATATTTTTATATTACAAACATTCTAATATTATTTTAGCCTTACTGAATTGATTAAGTTTCTTTTACTAATAGTTTCATGCAATGAGAACATGATGTCTACTATTTTCTATTAGAATGTAAGTTCTCTAGAACAAAATTTATCAGTCTTAGTTATTAGGTGTTCTCAGTATATTAATGAGGAAAACAACAAAGATTAAGCTAATAAATTGGCAGAATGCCAGAATAATGGAAACAAATCATAAACAAGAAAATCTAGAAGATTTCTCTTGTAGATAAGTTTTGAATATCTCCATAAAATGCATTTTTTGCATGCGATATCTACAAATTGAAAACTAGTCTATAAGAAGCTCCAAAGAGATGCGCTTCACTTAATTTTATTAACATGAATTTTGATATATGTGGTACAGTGATTTGTTTTAGATCCCTTGCATAACTGGACATTCTAGTTCCTAGGTTCATGCCCAACAATGCAAGAAAAATATTCAGTTTTGAAATCTCATGGTGTCTCAGTGTCCAAAATTACCAAGTTTACAAGCATGCAACTACAAAATGAAGCAAATGCAAGCCACAATAAAGGAATTCAGTTGCTAGATTTCTATTGTGTAGAAATCAGACTCCACAAGAGTAGATGCAGTCATCATCACACAACCAGGTCTGAACAAGCACTTATAAATTCCAGCACACAGTGCATTAAGTGTCTAAATGCTACAGTTGCATATCCAAAACCAAACAACAAAAATGGCAATAGCAAAAAGAGGAAAATTTGGAAGAATAATTGATAAACATTTACTTGCATACAAAATAAGAGTTTAAAGAAAATAAGTAATAAATATGACTATATCTAGCTATTTAAAAAAGGACTAAATGTATTTACTTGATCATTAAAATTATTTTTAAAATTTTGTTTTTAAACTTGATAGTCCTCAGTTTTATTTCTAGCTGTGAATCTTAGAATCACTTCTGGTGGTGCTCAAGAGACCACTTAGAGCATTAAGGACTAAGCCTGGACTACCTATTTTATTTTGAACTCAGGGAAGAACCCAGGAAGAAAAAGTAGGACTTGGCCAGCAGCAGCAGCAGCAGCAGCAGCAGCAGCAGGAGAAGCTGAGAGCTACTGTGCAAAGCAGTTGGACTAAAGAGCATCATTTTGAAATAAAGTGAGGTGACTGAGTTTAAGCAATTTTACGATTATGCATTTTATACTGCAGTCATTCATCTTTCTAGTACAACACAGAAAATCTACAGCACTATAACAGAAAAAAAAAACACCACACTTAAAGGTTCACAATAAGAAAAAAAAGCTGTAGAATCCCACCCTCCACAAATTGTAAATGAAGATGCTAGTTCTGAAGACTCAACTAACATCAGTCACCTATATAGCCAGTCTGATCAGGACTTTAGAGAGAAAATATTAAAGAGGTGTAAATAACTCAAAGAAATCATGGAAGAGACGACCCCCTAAGACTTCAGAGAATATGAGAGTAAAATGAGAAAAATTTAAACAGAAATATCAAGACTGAAAAACATGATAGGTGAAATGAAGACCTCACTGGAAAGCCTCATAGCAGAATAAAAATTACTGAGGACAGACTCATAAGCTGGAAGATAAGCAACATAACACCTCCATACAGCTGAAGAAATTGGAAATGAGTATTAAATTAACAGAGGATGGAAAATATCTTCAAAATAAGTGAGAGACAACAGTAGACATTGGGATGAATTTAACAGAAATAACATAGGAATCAATGGAGTCCCACAGGGCCAGGAAAAAAAAGAACCTCTCTGAAGACTCAAAAGTCAAAGACATCATTGTTAGGAAGTCCCAGAGCTGAAGAATAATTGCATCCACACTCTGGACACCTGTACAGTACAACAAAACAAAATATCTAAGTAAAAGCGCCTCAAGTCACATTCTAGTCGCAGAGATGAAAGCCATGGATAAAGATAGAATACAGGAAGCAGCAAGATAAAAAAGAGAAATTACGTACAAAAAAGTAAATTTATGCTTTACAACAAATTTATAAAAAGCAAATTTTCAGGCCTTACTGCAGTGGCAGTATAGATGAAAAAGCTAAATGAAATGAATGCTTCACCAAGAATAGTTCACCCAGTTAGAACTTCATTCAGGTTTGAAGGAAGGATACACATCTTCACAGATAAATAACAGCAGATAAATTTTTACCACCACACAGCAAACTTTAAAAGAACTAAAACATTTAATTTAAGGCAAGGCAGACCCATAACACATCAAACTTCTACAAAAAGATAATGCAAAGTACCATGACAATAATTTCTCTTAATATCAATTTACTAAAAGTGCCAACTAGGAGACACAGATTGCCAAAATGGATCACAAAACTGAATCCAGCATTTCATTGTCTGCAAGAAACACATGAACAGTCAGAGCAAACAAAGACTAAAAGTTATAGGTTGGAGGACTATCCTAAAAGAAAACAAATCATTTTGAAAAATACTTTGGTGGTCATATTAATATCAGACAACACAAACTTCAAGCTTAAATAAATAGGCTACAACAGATAAAAATAGGCATTTTCTATTTATCAATGGATGTCTACCTCAGAATGAAATCACATTCCTGGGGCCTGAGAGATAGCATGGAGGTAAGATGTTTTCCTTCCATGCAGGACGGTGGTTAGAATCCGACATCTCATATGGTCCTCCGAGCCTGTGAGGAGTTGTCACTGTGCACTGCCAGATGTGACCCTAAAACCAAAATAAATAAATAAATAAATCATACTCCTAAGCATGCATTACCCAATTAGGGTCCAGAAAAAATACTTAAAAGAGCTTTTTGAAAGCTTGACTTAAAATAAACTTCAATAGCAACACAGTAGTAGTGGGAGATATACATACTTCCGACTAATCATCTATTGATAGATCGTCTAGGCTAAAATTTAAAAAAAAATTAAAATTAAAAAAGAATAAACTGCCTTTGAAGGGAGAAATGAGAGTTTCTTGGAATATATATATATGTATGCATATGGAGTATATATAAATAATATATATATGGATTTTGATCCCTAGAAAGCTGTCTACACATTAGTTTCAAGTGCACATGGGACATTCTTCAAAATAGATCACATGCTAGGCCATAAAACAAACTTCCAAAAAAATCAAATAGATAAAACGTGTATCAACTACATTTTTATATATAATTTACCAAAAAAATAAGTGAATTAAAAGATAAACAAAGAAAAATTTTAACACCTGGAAATTAAACTGTGCTCTACTGGAATAAACAGTAGGTAAGAGACAAAATTAAAGAAAAAATTAAAAGATTCCTGGAAACAAATGAGAATGAAGATACAAATAATCAGAATTATTTGTATTTCTGTGAGACACAGAAAAAAATGGTATTAATAGGAAAAGTGATAGCTTTCGGAAACATTCATCAAGAAGGAAGAAATAGCCTACTAAATAACACAAGGGCACAGCTTTAAAAAATTGGAAAATGACTTAAAAAATGAACCAAAAGTAGGAAGTCTGAAAATATAAAACTAGGGCAAAAATTAATTAAATGGAAACCCAGAAAACAACCTAAAAGATCAATGAAAGAAAGAATTGTTTCTTTAAAATAAATAAGCAGATCTACAAGCCATTAATAAGACTACTGATTCAGAGAAATGTAATAAAGTGAATCAGACATGAAAAAGGTTTTGTCACTACAGATACTACAGAGTGTAGTCAGAGATTACTTAGAGAATATTTTTTTTTCACAAAATGAAAGAACTTGGAAGAAATGGATACATTCTTTAAATCTTATTGCCTCCCATATCTGAAACAAGATGATTTGGAATTTCTAAATAGACTTATCATTGTTGAGAAAATTGAAATGGTAATCAAAAGGCTCCTCAAAAACAAAAGACCATGCCCAGATGGATTCAAAAAGGAATTCATTCAAACTTTTAGAAGATCTACTGCTAATCCTTTTCAAGTTCTTTCAGGATATTGAAGAAAGAGAAACACTTCCTACTAGTTCTCTGAAGAAAACATCACTCTGACACTAAAAGCAGACAGAGATTCCATTAAAGAAACTACAGGTCTATATCCTTAATAAAGATGGATGAAAAGGTACTCAACAAAATACGAGCAATTAAAATCCAAGAGTTCATCAAAAAGTTTATATGTATAACCAAGTAGGTTTGACTTTATAACTTTAGAGATTCAAGGATAGTTTATCATACACAAATCAATCAATATAATACATTATATCAGTAAAAGGTAAAAGAAAAATCCTGTGACCTTATCAGTAGATACAGAGAAAGCATTTGACAAGGGACAACACACATTCATGATAAAAACTCACAACTAGATGGCAATTGAAGGTAATTTTTTCAATATAATCAAGGCCATTTAGTACAATACCATAGTCCCCTACCTACTACATGATGAATGATTACCAGCAGGACTGCTGTGGTACAGGCCTAGCCTACCACTGAGAAGGGGGAGCAGGTGCAGTTCTGAGAAAACTGCTGAGAAAAGGCCAGTTGTGGCCTAGAGTAGAGCTTGGTAGAATAGCAAAAATGAGTTTATTAAACATGAATTCATAATGATCATTTGGGACCAGAGTGGTGGTGCATGGCATAAGGCATCTGTCTTGTACGTGCTAGCCTAGGATGGAATGTGGTTCAATCCCCCAAAGTCCCATATGGTCCCCCAAGTCAGGCGCGATTTCTGAGTGCATAGGCAGAACTAACCCCTGAGTGTCATGGGGTCTGACCCCCCCCAAAAAAAAAAGATTTAACAATGTGTGTAGATAAAAAATAAACTGTGTTTCTCTGGCCCTTACAGCTAAACAAAAAATTTGGGAGCACACTCTACTTACTCTAAGCTGCCGTTCCAAGCTGGAAGAATTTACAATATGTTTTGCTGCCTTTCCCAAGATGGTACAATCTACAATAATATTTTTGACCGGTTACTTAGTAACATGTAGGTTATGAGAATATTTAGTCTTTTAAATAACTGGGAGTGAGTGGAGGGGCCAGACGTGTTCGCTGCCAGTCCCAGGTGCAGGAAGGCAGGTGGGCTGAGTGAGTGGAGAGGCTGGACCTGTCCCAGGTGCAGGAAGACATGTGGGCTGAGTGAGTTAGTGGAGAGGCCAGACCTGTTCGCTGCCTGTCCCAGGTGCAGGAGCCGGGTGGGCTGAGTGAGTGTAGTGACCGGACTTGTTTGCCACCGGTTCCAGGTACAAGAAAGTGGGCGGGCCAAGTGAGTGGAGGAGCCGGACCTGTTCACCTCCGGTCCCAAGTGCAGGAAGGCACATGGGCTGAGTGAGTGAGTGGAGGGGCCGGACTTGTTAGCCGCTGGTCCCAGGCTCAGGAAAGCTGGCAGACTGAATGAAGGAGTGAAGGCTTCCTTGACCAGAACACTGCTGATCCCAGGTGGTGGAACAGGGTTGAGTGATCTAGGCACAGCTGAGCCCTACTCCATTGTGGCAAGGTCCTGAACTGTCTGGCAGGAAGAGGGGGAGAATGGAACAACTCAGCCTTTACTGAAGGTAGGAAGAGGGGCCAAACCTCAGTCAACATATATTCCTAGAGCTGCATCCCAGAGAAGGAACCCAAGACAAAGGTGGCAAAATTGGGCTAAAATTGGAAGGCATAGTACTCTAAGCCACATCAATAAATGCAAAGAAATATTGGTAAACTAAGGAGGAATCTAACATCTGGATATACAGAGAGAAACCCTAGCAAGTTTCCAAGTCCACCAAAGCACACAGATCCATTGGAAGAGATCTAAAAGCAGCAATGAGAAAGGAAATGGAAGCCATGATAATGGAGATGAAGGAAATGCTAGCCACCAAATACAAGAAATCCATGGATGAACAAAAGAGCCAAATTAAAGAAGAACAGTCAAAAAACATGAGAGAATCCATACAAAGGAATTAAAGGAAATAAAGGACACCGTAACAAGCCATATGAACAGGATCACACAGTTGGAGAAGCACATTGAAGAACTCAAAGAAAAACTGCAAACAAAAAACGACCAAGAAACCAACAAGGAAATAAAAAGCAAAGCACTGTTAGGAAAAGTCCAGTATCTAATAAACAAGACAAAAGGAATAACCTAAGAATTGTTGGTATACCAAAAGGGTAAGAAATAGGGAAAGGGGAAGAACAAGTAGGGAAATAATAACAGAAAACTTTCCTACCCACTGGAAAGAAGCTTCAGTGCAAATCCAAGAAATGAAGAGAATCCCTAATAAAATAGACCCTAATAAACCAACACCATGACATATAGTAATCCAAATGGCAAAAAACAAAGATAAAGATGATCTCCTTAAAGCAATAAGGAAGGGAAAAACCTCAAGTACAAAGGAAGGGATTAAGAATCAAACCAGATCTCCCATTTGAAATAAATAAATCTGTTCGTTTGGAACAATACTTACTTAGTTTAGCATTAATAGACAATGATTTTTAATTTTTTGATTAAAAGTTTACTAGTAAATTAATATCTATGAGGAAAGAGTAAGTATTTTTATTTCTGTTTAGGATAAATGAAAACAATGATATTAATATTAAAATAATGGAATACATATAATGTCTGGATGATTGTGCTGACACATAATATTTAACCCTGTGGCTAAAATTCATGCCATGCTTAACTTACCACAATTCCTACTCTTGAAAATTTTCTACTCAAAAATGGAAGAAAAAATTTGAATAAACATGCTCAGATGCAGCAGTTCTTGAGGGTGTCTGGTCTTTGAGTACTCAATCACTGCTGATATCTAGCTCCCATCCTTGTATAAGTAACCCTGAAGCCCTTTTCAATACTACCTATTGCTGCTGGTCTGCAGCACCACAAGTCTATGGGAAACATTATATTCAATGAGGACAAAACAAAAGATCTGTCTAAAATCATGATTCTCTAAGATCAATAACAAAACATGATTGCCCACTCTCCACTTTTCATTATAATACTGGAACTATTTGCCTTAATAATCAGATGGGAAAAAGATATCAAGGCATCAGATAGGAAAGAAAGTAGTCAATCTCTCACTGGTTACAAATGATATGACACTATACTTATATAACCCTAAAGGTTATACCAAAAAGCTTCTAGGAACAATAGATTTGTATAGTAAAGTGGCAATTTACAATATTAATATAAAAAATCCATGGCTTTTTTTGTTTGGGGGGCATACCCCATTTGATGCTCAGGGGTTACTCTTGGCTAAGCGCTCAGAAATTGCTCCTGGCTTGGGGGGAACCATATGGGACACCAGGGGATCAAATCATGGTCCTTCCTTGGCTAGCACTTGCAAGGTACACACTTTACCTCTAGTGCCACCTCACAGGCCCCACTCCATGGCTTTTCTATATAAAATGATAAAAAATAAGAAAATGACATGAAAAACAATCACAGTTACAATTTTTGCCACAAAAGATCAAGTACTTAGGAGTCAACTTAACTAAGAATATTAAAGTCCTATACAAAGAACACTACTAAACATTCCTTCAAGAAATTAACGAGGACACACAAAAAATAGATATATATTCTCTGTTCATGGATTGGGAAGATTAATACTAATAAAATGCCAATAATTCCCAAAAGTTTATAAATTTATTATAAAACCCAAGTAATAAACACAACATGGTATTAGAATAAAAACAGATCCTCAGTACCAGTGGAACAGACATAAATATTCTGAGTTTGACCATCAGGTATATTATCAACCAATTTATTATAATGGAGCAAGAATAAAAGTGGAACATGGAAAGCCTCTTCAACAAGGGGATAAAGTGATATGTATGGTACCATTTTTTTTAGCAATAGTGCAAACTATAGTGGAAAAAGAGAGAGACAGAGAGA
>PVKC010053658.1:0-10095 GCA_004027635.1 Crocidura indochinensis | reverse complement strand
TATTATGCTGAGTGAAATAAGTCAGAGGGAGAGAGATAGATGCAGAATAATCTCACTCATATATTGGTTTTAAGGAAAATATAAGTCATTTTTGTAACATTCATCAGTATGAGGGAACTGAAAAGCCTGTACAGAGTACAGGTGGGGGTGGGTTGGGAGGGAGGGAGTTTTGGGGCACTGGTGGCGGGAAAGTTGCATTAGTGAAGGGGGTGTTTAAAAAAGAAGTTAAAGAAAAAATAAAAAAAATGTAAAGAAAGAAAAAAAATAAGGCCTCCCAATTCTCATTACAGGCTGTGTTCTTTACACTGACTGTATAGAAAGAGGAGGTACAGTAAATGCACCCCATATACACCTCAACCCAGACCTTTGCCGGGTCTGTATTGTGAATTTGGGGACAAAAAAAAATAATATTAAAAAAAGTTTTTTAAATATAATATTATATTATAAATAAATAATTTAAGACTATGAACTTTGGAGAGAGAGATAGCACAGAGGGTAAGACATTTGCCTTGCATGCAGCCAACCTGGGTTCTAATTTGGGCATCCCATATGGTCCCCATGCCTGTTAAGAATGATTTTTGATCACAGAGCTAGGAGAAAATCCTGAGCACAGCTCCCCAAACAAACAAGCAGAAAAAAAAAAAAAAGAAACTATGAGCTTTTAATATTGAAGTGAAAAGTATATTATGCATACAATCAGAATCTTGTGGTTATATTAAGCTGCCATTTCTTTATTCCAAGAGCTGTTATATTTTAAAAACAGGCTTTAATAAAGAAAAGGAACAAGTGCCATTATCAAAAACAAAGACTTGTTAAAGGTAGTCTTGAAAAATAAATAATTAGCTTTTGTACATGAATGGTTAAAGTATTGTGTGCTTTGAAAGAGCTAAGAATAGTACTGCCTCCCTTAAATTTTAGCAAAGAAATGTTTTCATCAATTAGCATTCTGTGCTAGGAAGACTATTCTACAGTGCCATTTCCCAAATGGAGAATTGTAGAAAAAGACCCACCCAAAGCACAGTTTCTAGTTTTGTTCTTTAATGTCATAGAGTACACTAATTATAGCATGCCAGCTCAGAATTATGGCAGAATAAAATCACATTTCTAACAGTAAATTTACATAGAGAAAAAAGTTGCCATGGATAGACAATCTAAAAAATTAAATGATAGGTATGCTACTAACCAATCATTCCAGACTTCAGTTCATTAGGCTTTTGTCCAACATTTATATGCCAAGAAAATGTAGAGAAACAGACAAGGGGTAAAGAATAAAAAATACTTCTCTCAAATTACCAAATTGTAAGAACACACTATTCTAGTTAGCTGAAGCTATTACCTGTTTGTTCTGAAGTGATTACAATTGTACGGCAGTCTAAATAAAAGGGTGGGAAATTGCCAACACTTATTCAACAATTACTAGCCAGGAACTATATTAAGACACTATATGTTTCTGTGTGTATGTTATATACATATGTATATACAATATATCATACATAGATAGAATGCACAGTATAGTGCCTAACTACTACTTTCTGTCTTTCTGTGTATATACATACACATATATGTATACATATATATACATATTTATATACATACACACATCTAAGGGGTTGAACCATGCATTGTGATACTCAAGGGATATTCATAATTGTGTTCAGAGTGACCCTGGCTTTGAAAGTTACTTTATGTAATAGCAAATAAATAGGGTTAGTGGCCCAAAAAAGTAGTGCTTTCCTCCATGTACTGTCTCTCCAGCTTGAATATTTTATATATTTGAGTCACTGAATTCTCATAACATTTGGAAATACTACTGTGTTTGTATTATAGAATCTAGAACACTGAGATTCAAGATTTTGAGTGCTGAGAACATGTTTATACCCGACAGTCTGTTTTCTTAGTCAAGGTACCTAACTTCTGTTCTACTGTGTCTTACTGAAAGGAAATGACCCAACGAGAATGTTCCTCAAAAAATACAAAAGTAGATCTGTCATGGTTGTTGTTGTTACTGTTTACTAACTAATTGCTCCCTTATTAAGGTAAGAATAATGTCTTAGAGGAACAGAAAGAAAGGTGAGATAGAAGAATATAGGAATTAGGGAAAGGTCTCAAAGGACTGGAGTGTATACTTTGCAGTTAGGAAAGATCTGGTTCAATCTCAAGAATTAAAAGGTACTCACACTTCATGATACAATATAAGAAATAGTCTCTAGTACATTTGGGTCCAGCCTACCACATACAAAACAAAATAAAGAAAGAACAAAATGCAACTGAAGATATAGTACAGCAGTAAGGAACTTGTTTCACATGAGGCAGACTGGGTTGTTCCCTAGCACTGCAGATGGTATCCTGAACCTCCCTAGGAGTGATTCCTGAACATAGAGCCAAGAGTAAGCACTGAGCACTATTATATAATGCATATAAAAATAGTAATTAAGGGGCCAGAGCAATAGCAGACTGGTAGGACTTTTGCCTTGTGTAAGGTATCCCTTCCCCCAAGGTCCTTTCTGTTGATATGTTAATCTCTCCTGGATGGTCAGACCTGCTCACACTTGGAATAGGAGGGAATGGGTGTGTTTGAATATAGAAAAATTGAGTCTAGCTGGGGGGAAGGGAGGAGAGAAAAAGAGGCAGAAAAAGGTGGAGAGCCAGAGAGGAGGCACAAGGAAGCATGGAGAGCAACTGCAAGGGAGACAGACAGGACTCCTGAGAGAAAGGCATGAGTTAGGCAGACATGGCACAGAGTCTACACAGAGCAGAGAAAAAGTTGTGAGGGAATAAAGCAAACTAACCCCAATGAAACTTTAACTGTTTGTGAATTATTTTGCTGCTACTACCCTTCTTTAGACCTATTGGGGGGAGGGGGGGCTAGAGGCACTGGGGGCTAGAGGCATGGTACCCAGGGAGGCCTAACACGTGGACTTTATTCTTTATATTTAATCAACAGTCTTGCACAAGGCTAACCTGGGTTAGAGTTCTGATATTCCATATGGTCCCCTGAGTTTGCCAAGAGTGATTTCTGAGCACAGAGCCAGGAGTAACCCCAGAAAGCTGTTGGTGTGACCCAAAACCAAAAACAAAACAATAAAAAATTAAAAAAGAAGGTAAGAGATAGAAATGTGCATGCATACATATTGGAGTGTAATCAGGGGTGTTCAGGAGTAAAACTCAGCACAGTTTGGGGGCGACTCTGGGTCTCCAGCATGCAAATCATGTGTTTCAGACCTTTAAGATTCTAGAAGCAGGGGCCCGGGAGATAGCATGGAGGTAAGGTGTTTGCCTTTCATGCAAAAGGTCATCGGTTTGAATCCCGGTGCCCCATATGGTCCCCTGTGCCTGCCAGGAGCAATTTCTGAGCATGGAGCCAGGAGTAACCCCTGAGCACTGCCGGGTGTGACCCAAAAACCAAAAAAAAAAAAAAAAAAAGATTCTAGAAGCAGATTTCAAGAAAAAACATGATGTAAGAAAAAAGTCTACTCAAAGACTGTTTATGGAAAAACAAAACTGTGATAGCAAAGAGTTTAAACTTCATGACAAAGGGATACACATTTTGAGACCAGAGTGATAGGGCCTTTGTTTGCCTTGCACATGGCCAATTCCACACAGACTCCAGTTAGATCCCATATCGTTCCCTGATCTTGCCAGGAGCGATTTCTGAGCTCAGGAGTAACCCCTGAGCACTGCTGAGTGTGACCCCAAAACTAAAATAATAATAAATATTTTTAAAATATTTTGGTAAATTTCAAAAAAGAATCAAGATTTGGAATGAGATAATGCAATACTTATGAACAAATTAACTTAAAGCCAGAAAACATTTATTGTAAATGATAAATTTTATAGATTAGCAACAGAGATTAATGCTTTGTCCAAGATCTGAGAAAGCAGGTAGCACCAGCAAGGCTAAACCTAGCCAGAGCACCTAATATTAAGCTCAGTATTTTTCTACCAAATGGATTAAAAACAAGTTAGCAGCATTTAAAATACAGAAGTACTGGTGCTGAAGTGATACTACAGCAGATAAGACACTTACACTTGTAGGAAATTTCATGTTTTCATCATACCTTCTTGCTGCATAGTATTCTATTATGTAGATAGACCACATCTTTATTGTTTACTCTTCTGTCATTAGACCCCTGGTTTTTCTATACCTATCTATTTTGTACTATAATAAGATAAATGTACATTTATCTTTTAAGTGAATTTTTTTCATCTTGTGGTTATACACCACTGGTGGCTCTATTCTTATTTTTTTTTAAGTGATCTCCATAAAGTAACCAAAAAGGCTTCAATTGGCAACATTGCTACCAGCAGCTATGTTGTTCATCTCCTTTCTTGATAGCATTTGTCACTTTCACTGGCATGAAGTAAAATCTCATTAACATCTTAATTTGCATTGTCTTGACAGGTAGTGGTGATTAACTTGGGTTATACACCAAGTAAACTATTTGTCATGTCTACTGATCTTTGGACTATCTTCAGAGATGTGTCTGTTTATTTTCTACCCAATTTTTTTTATCTGGTTACTTGATTTGTTGGAGTTTGTCTTTGTCATCACTTAGTATATTTTGGATATTAAGCATTTATCTGACATTGTGTACAAATATATTTTTCTGATCAGTCGGCATATTTTAATTTTAACTTGTTTGTTTTGACATGTAGAAACTTTCTAATATGATATAGTGCATTTTATTTATTTTTGTTTCTACTGCCTTTAACAATGAACTCATGTCACTGACAACATTCTTGTAATACAAATCCTGGGGCCAGAATCCTTTTAATTAGTTGTAGCCCCATCTACTTGTTTTTGCTTTTAGTTTTTCCACTATTGATAATAAATCCCCAAAGGCATGCTGAAATCAACAGCATAATGCTTTTTTGTCCATATTTTTTCCTATGTATTTTAAGGTTTGAGGTTTAACATCTAAGTCTTTAATAACTTGAGTTAATTTTAGTGCATAAAATGTCAGATCCACTTTCACTCTTTGACCCATAGCTGTTCCATTTTTCTCAACGCCATTTGTTAATGGTCTTTTATTTCTCCACTGTATAATATTGATTCCTTTGTCATAAACTTACTGTCCATTATGTCCAATATGTAAGGATTCAATTCTAGGTATCAAATTCTATTTTTTTTTTAAATCTGTGTCTATTTTTTTGCTTGTTTGTTTTTGGAGCAAACCAAATGACATTCAGGGATAACTCATGGCTCACCACTCAAGAATTACTCCTGGTGATAGTTGGAGGAGCATTTGTGATGATAGTGACTGAACATGGTTAGCCACATGCAAAGCAAGAGCCCTATCCACTGTACAAATACATAAAATACAGATAAATTAATATATTTTCTCTTTAAATCAAAGTTGTAGCAAAATGATTATACTCTAGAAAAGCAGTCATTTACTAACCTCAAAATGCTTCCTTTGCTCCCAACTGAGCTGAGTAATACAGAAGGTTGGGAAATTGGGTAGAATAGACCTGCTAGTAAATAAAACACTCATATTCAACTTAGGCCAGCAATATTTAGAACTGAACTGCTCATTTTCTATTCTTTCATTGTTGTAAACTTTTATTTCCTTATTTTTGTTTATTATTTTCTTTGTTGTTTTGGGGTCACACTCAACAGAGTTCAGGATTTAGTACTGATTTAGTACTGATTCTGCACTCAGGAAACACTCCTAGAAGGGCTGGAAAATGGGGTGCTGACAATTGAGCTTCAGTTGGTCTTGAGCAAGGTAAGGGCCCTACTATCTGTACTATCTGTACAGATATCTGTACACTGTACTATCACTCTGACCCCAGATTGTTGAAATTCTTTAGACTACTGTTATTCATAATAGAATGATTTGCTTTGAGTAAAATATTTATATACTACATTTGCTATTGATGTTACAATGCCCAGGATCTTCTGTGATGCTGAGTTTTGTACTCCTTTAGCAATGATGTTCACACAAGTGGCTGCCAAGAGTAGCACTTCATACCCATGATGTATGTTTGTTTGTTTGCTTTGATGTACCAAGAACTGGCAGATGCTTATATTTCTCTTTGTTATTGTTGTTGTTGTTGTTTAGTTTTTGAGAATCCCAGAAATGTTCAGGGCTCATTCAAGGAATCATATGGGATGCTGGGGTTAGAACCTGGCTGGCCAAATGAAACTAAAGGGCCTTACATGCTTTTACATGTTATAACATGCCTTACATGTTGTTGCTCCATTCCCACTTGTACTACTTTTCATTTGTAAAACAAGTTAGTCCCACCTTTTTATAGTACACATATACATCTTGTTATTATATGGACAAAAACTGCTTGCAGTGCCAGGGAACAGAGATTGCAGAGCTGCCAGAACTTTACTGAGTACTTTTAGGACACTAGGAATTCGAAATCATGACCACAGTCTTGCAAAGCAGTACTCTAAGTTCCGGCTCTATTTCTTCAAACTCTGCATGTTATTTTAGTGAGATATTTTGATTGTAAAAGATGGAGTATCACTAATGGCAAACAGGAAAATAATGGCTTGTTGGTGACTAGATGAAACAAAAAGATTTGGCAATAAAAAACAAGCATTTTATTGTTTATGGGGACAAATAATCTAGAAAAACATTATACTAGGGGCCAATGGTTCTTTCTGGCTCATTAGTTCTCTCACTTCTAAATCACCAAGAGAATAAAGGGGTGAAATAATTGCAGGTTATGGATCAATGTGTTGCAGACAGAGTAATGAGGGTTGAGGGAGGGAAGCCTAGTAATGTGTTCTGGGAAAAACAATGCCTAGAACTTAAACCAGTCAAAAAGCATGAAGGCCTTTGAGACACAGGACCATCAGAGGAGACTAGAAAATCATTCTGATGCTCAATTTCAGGACCAGAATATGACTTGATTTCCAGATAGGAGAGGCTCCACTCTAGAACAAAGGTCATACCTAGAATATCAAAAGAAAACCATCAAAAGGGCCTGGGGAGATAGCACAGCGGCGTTTGCCTTGCAAGCAGCCGAATCAGGATCAAAGGTGGTTGGTTCGAATCCTGGTGTCCCATATGGTCCCCCGTGTCTGCCATGAGCTATTTCTGAGCAGACAGCCAGGAGTAACCCCTGAGCACCGCCGGGTGTGGTCCAAAAACTAAAAAAAATAAAAAAAGAAAACCATCAAAAACTCCAAGTTCTCATCCTTGTTGCTTGGTTACCCTAGCAACAGACTTTATGGGGCATTTTGGAAAAATTGCAAATAAACTAAGTTGGCAGAGAAAAAGGTGTGTGCCTCACCAATTTGGGGGAGTGGCCTGCATCTATGCCTGAGATGTGTAATTTATTATTCTATGGCATTTGTTCTCTATCATGGGAATTTGCTGCAGATCTACTTGGAATGTGTACTTGGCTCTCTCCACTTTGAAGAAACCCATGTTCTCTCATGCATGAACCTCTCCCCTCATTTTCCAAATAAACTTTACTTCACTATTCAACTTCTAAAATTATTATTGTTATTATTATTATTATTATTATTATTATTATTATTATTATTATTATTTTTGGTGAGGGAAGCCAAAAGACATAGAAAACCTGGAAAGGTTTAGACTATCTTTCCTACGAAGAGCAATTCCTTACTCTGGCCCAAATTCACAGCTCTCTGACAACTCAGGGTGCAGAGATCATTTTCCACATTAAGTTAACCACATGGATTTCACATGCAGCTTGGTGACTGCTATTTGGGGCAGATTGCATACTAGCATCCATGTCAAGTTGGTGTTCAGAGATAGCTCATTATTCCTAAATATCCCTAGATACTTACTCCTTTGGGTGAATAAGGTGAACTGAGAGGGAAAGAATAGGTTCCCTTTTTTTGGCTAACACCTCTTGTCTTCAACCTCATATAAGTTACCCACAACAAATAGAGTGACTATATTTGAGTCAGGTTCCTAGAAGGGCTGAAGCCATGGTTAGATGCAAGGGCTTGTAGTTGAGGAGGCTACAAATATACGTCCTTGGAATTATTTATGTTCTTCCTAGTGTCTGATGAATCTCATGATTCTACTATGTGATCAAAAAGAAAGAACAATTTTTTTTGGGGGGGCACCTGGTGACACTCGGGGGTTTCTCCTGGCTATGTGCTCAGAAATCTCTCCTGGCTTGGGGGACCATATGGGACACCAGGGGATCAAATTACTGTCTGTCCTAGGCTAGTGCTAGCAAGGCAGACAGACGCCTTACCGCTCTGCGCTGGTTCTGGCCCCAGAAAGAACAATTTGATACTTCAGATGAAGAGTGGGGATGGTGTAGAGTTGTGTAGAAATGGATTTATTTCACCTCCTAAACAAAGTCACGTTTCAGTGATTCCCCCATAACCATTCCCCTACAGAGCTTTTTAAGCCTTAGCCCAAAAATGTAAAATCTGTGGGATCTAAGCACTTTCTCAACTCTACTCTGCCAAAGACCACCTCACCTTTCTCTATAGCAAATGGGCACTCCCATTTATTTATTTACTTATTTATTTTTTTGGTTTTTGGGCCACACCCGGTGACGCTCAGGGGTTACTCCTGGCTATTGGCTCAGAAGTCGCTCCTGGCAGGCACGGGGGACCATATGGGGAACCAGGGGATTGAACCGCGGTCTGTCCTATGTTAGCGCAGGCAAGGCAGACACCTTTAACTCCAGCGCCATGCCCGGCACCAACACTCCCATTTTTTAATCAATTCTACATATTACTGATTCCAATATCACATGTGTAGAAAACAAAAAAACCTTCCAAGAATCAAAAGCACAGCAAAATAAATAAACAAAGGGAGGAAGGAAGGTAAAAAAAAAAGGAAGAATGGAGGGAAGGCAGATAAAAAGAAAGAAAGGAACACTGGCTTTTCTTAGGTTAGGAAGAAACTTCAGTAGTACAGGGAATATATGTTGAATAAATGGGGCTACAGAGTTTCCTAATATATCCAATATACCCTTATCCCAATTTATTTTACCACTGTTCTCTTCCTCTTCCCCTCCTTTGTAATCTGTTTAAAAAAAAAAAAAGAAAACTTTTTTTTTTTTGGTTTTTGTTTTTGGGCCACACCCTGTGTCGGTGACTGTATGCTCCTGACAGGCTCCAGGACTATATGAGATACTGGGAATCAAGCTCAGGTCCATCCCAAATCCATTGTGTGCAAGGCAAATGCCCTACCACTGTGCTATCATTCTAACCCTGAAAAACAACCAAAGAAAAACAGCCAAACTGTGCTTTTTGACATTATTACATTTACTGACCCATTTCCTTTAAAAAAAAACAAAAACAAAAACCTCAAAAACAAGAAAAGAGATATTCTTCCCAGTCCTTCACTTTTTTGTTTCTGCTCTGATATTTTTTCTATATTTACATTAAAGGAACAGAAAAAATTTATAAATACAGAAAGTAACAAGGTTTTTTTTTTTTTTTATAAATAATGATATGTTTTATATTTTTTCCTTAGGCAGTAGCTGCAAAGTACTTTTGGATTTCTGCTGTTTAAAACTCAACAAACTTCAATCTTTGAAATCTTGCCTTGGGCCCCTCTTCCTTCTCAAATTTCCCATCTGTTAGAACCACCCAGGTGTGGCTCTGGGGTTTTAAAGTATTCTCAAGTAGATTGTTTGCATTTCTATGGAATCTCAGCATGGGAGAAAGTGGTTTCGACTTTCCATGGAAATCTGAATTGAGGCAATTTGCCAACAAAGGACACTTTCATAGGAGAGAATTTATAGTCAGAGACCAGATTTTTAAGGCTAAAGCACCACATTATCACTTCAGTTGTGCTCAAGAGCCAGCAGATTGGGTGTGAGAAACAGTAAACTCAAGATATTATCTCCATATTGTTTCTTTGTGAAAGAAAAGGTCAATAGCTGGAGATGATGGTAATACACAGAGAGAGGAAGTGGTTTTACAAAGAGTGAGGTATTTGTAAGGGAAATATAAAAAAAAAGGGATGCAATTTATAATCCAAGAGAAAGAAAAAAAAAAGAACATTGGAGCAAAATTCAGGAGGAGAAAAGATGGCCCATGTTTAGGAACACAAGTGGAGTGTAGAATATGAGATTAGATGTGAAGAGTGGACACTACTCAGCCAGGTTTAAAGGAAGCAATAAAGTATAAAA
>PVKC010053657.1:0-10097 GCA_004027635.1 Crocidura indochinensis | reverse complement strand
AAAAAAAAAAAAAAAAAAAAAAAAGAAACTGAAGAATTGGTCTACAGAGCTGAGTTTACCTGGGTAGTGGGCATGGGTGGCAGTGGTCCTACGGACACTTGTAGAGGGAAGCAGGTGGTATTGGAACATTGTAATCATTAAACTATCATCAGTATTGAAGTCAATAAATACGAGGGATAAAATAATAAAGTAAAAAACAAAAGTTAGTTAAATTAGCCAAAAAATAAAATATTTTAGGATTCTATTGATATGGAATATCTAAAAGAGATCAATTTGTAGGGGCCAGAGCGGTGGCACAGGAAGTAAGGCATCTGCCTTGCATATGATAGCCTAGGACAGACCAAAGTTTGATCCTCTAGCGTCCCATATGGTCCCCCAAGCCAGGAGCGATTTCTGAGCACATAGCTAGGAGTAAACCGTGAGCATCACTGGGTGTGCCCCCCCCCAAAGAGGAGATAAATTTGTAGAGAACAAAAAGTATATTAGTAATTTCTTGGTTCTTACTGTGGTCATGACTCTATAAGTGAGTGTAAAGGGTCTTATCTGGAGGTAGAGGGTTGTGGTGATAGATTAACACAAAAAATATTAAAAGTCCTTGATTTCCTACTACCACCACCACCACCACCACCCAAAAACAAGCAAACAAACAAACAAAAAAAAACAGAGGAAAAAAAAAGAAAAAAAACCTTGATTTTATCCTTGATATGGATGAATGTTATTAAGTAAAATATATCAATAAAGTAATAAAGAGTGTAAGTGCGGGCCGGAGAGACAACATTTGCCTTGCATGTAGAAGAATGGTGGTTCAAATCCGGCAGCCCATATGGTCCCCCGAGTCTGCCAGGACCGATTTCTGAGCATAGAGCATAGGAATGACCCCTGAGCACTGCCGGGTGTGACCCAAAAACCAAAATAAATAAATAAAAATAAAGAGTGTAAGTGATTTTAAATTGGTTTATTCAGAGAACACTTCCCTGAGGAGCTGACATTTGAACAGAGGCCTGAATAACAGGCACTGTAATAATCAAGAAAGAAGTTCAGTCAAAAAAAGTGCTGAGTACTTGCTTCGACAGCACATATACTAAAATTGGAACGATACAGAGAAGATTACCATGGCCCTTGCACAAGGATGACACGCAAATTTGTGAAGCGTTCCATAAATTAATTATTTAATAATAAAAAAAAAGAGTGCTGAGTGAGCATGAGTCAAAGAAAAAGTGTCAGACATAGAATGATCACATTCATTTGCAGGCTATCAAGAAAATTATAGAATAGTAGAAAAATAGTATAAAGAATTATAGAATAGTATTCGAAGACAGGAGGGTTGGGCCTTAGTAGAAAGCTTGCCACAATGGGGAGAAGGCAGTTAGGTCAGAAAAGGAACCACTATGACAATGATAGTGGAAAGTGATCAATCAATCTGGACAAGAACTGGGTGCAGAAAAGAGCTAAAGTGATATGGGTGACTACTCTTGGCACAGAGCCAGGAATAACTCCTGAACATCGCTGGCGTGGCCCCCAAAAATCAATCAATTAATAAATAAGTAAACTGCAAAAAAAGTTGAAGAGAAAGAGAAAAAAATATCTGCCCTAGCAGCTAGCGGGGTAGGGTAGGCAGGAAGACAACTGGGGACACTGGGTGTCGGGAATTGTACACTATTAAAAGGTGGTGTACGTTCTATGACTAAAATTCAACAATGAATAGTGAACCACTGTGCTTAAATAATTGATTTATATATATATATATAGAGAGAGAGAGAGAGAGAGAGAGACAGAGAGAGACAGAGAGAGACAGAGAGACAGAGAGAGAGAGAGAGAGAGAAAGAGAGAGTCGGAGAGATAGTACAGTGGTAGGGCCTTTGCCTTGCCTGTGGCCACCCCCAGAGGGACCTGGTTAGATTCCCAGCATCCCATATGGTCCCCCTAACCTACCAGGAGTGAGTTCTGAGCGCAGAGCCAGGAGTAACCCCTGAGCATTGCCAGGTGTGATCGATCCCCATCCCTGCAAAAAAAGTACAGCAAGTGTTAAAAAAATAAATAAATAAACTATAGCCTAGGAGTTAAATGAAACTTGTAATCAATTATTGGTATAGTAGTAACTCCACTAACTTGCTTATAATATCATCACATCTATTGTGCCATAGGGGCGCTTGATAATAAAAGGAGTCCACAATGGGAACTTGACTTTAACTTGATAATATTCAGGAGTCAGCAGGCAGACAAATGGCTATAAAGCTGGTCTTTTTAGCTATTGATTCTTATATATTCTTCGAAGATATTAGGAAGGATACAACTATTTCTCCTCAGACAGCAAGCCATGATTAATGTCCAGACCTTAAAAAAAAATACAAACCAAAGCACATTTTTCTTCTTTGCTTTAAATTATATGGTAGAGTTCTTCATTTTAACATAATGATAATAAAATAGAGTAAAAACAATAAATGAAGAAACTTAATTGCTAACCTCTAGCAAAGAAGAGGCTCCAAATTTTGGAACACAGATGGATAATATGGCCAGACTTTGAGAACTGGAAGGAAGGTAGAGTTTGAAAAAATGATTAGGACATAAGAAAATTGTAGCTGGGGCCCGGGAGATAGCATGGAGGTAAGGCGTTTGCCTTTCATGCAAAAGGTCATCAGTTCGAATCCTGGCGCCCCATATGGTTCCCCCCTCCTCCCCCCCTCCGTGCCTGCCAGGAGCAATTTCTGAGCATGGAGCCAGGAGTAACCCCTGAGCACTGCCGGGTGTGACCCAAAAACCAAAAAAAAACAAAAACAAAAAAAATGTAAGAAAATTGTAGCTATTCTTATAAAGCATTTTATTAAAAAGAGCACAACAGAACTATTGTTTTTATAAAAAGCTCGATTGTTTTAGAGAAATCATTGTTACTTTAATTACAAAAGAAACATTGAAGCTGATACCATAGCTAGCCAAATTCTGCAAATAACATATTTGTGCTGAATATGAAAGGTCTGAGGGGAGATAAACCTATGGCACACTAAAGATAAAAAAGTTTTAGTAGGGCCCGAAGAGATAGCACAGCGGTGTTTGCCTCACAAGCAGCCGATCCAGGACCTAAGGTGATTGGTTCAAATCCTGGTGTCCCGTATGGTCCCCCATGCCTGCCAGGAGCTATTTCTGAATAGACAGCCAGGAGTAACCCTTGAGCACCGCCGGGTGTGGCCCAAAAACCAAAAACCAAAAACCAAAAAAAAAAAAAAAAAAAAAAAAAAAAAAAAAAAAAAAAAAAAAAAAAAAAAAAAAAAGGTTTAGTAGTGTGGAATTGTCTTACAGCATTAAAGAAAGGTGTTAGATTGTAGGAAATTCGAATGTATTCTCTGCAACATTAAGTCTAGAACAGGGAGGCACTAAATATAAAGAAGAATTACACATAATTGAGGCCAGAGTAATAGCACAATGTGTAGGGCATTTGCCTTGCTCGCAGCTGACCCAGGTTCAATCCCCAGCATCCCATTTGGCCTGCCAGAAATAATTTTTGAGTGCAGAACCAGGAGTACCTCCTGAGTGCCACAGGTTGTGGTACCCAAAACAAAACAAAACAGAAGACTTACACAAAATAAAAGAAATTGTTGAGGACCAGATTGATAGTAGAGTGGTTAAAGTGCATGCAGCTAACCCTGGCTCAATCTCCAGTATTACAAATATGTTCCATTGAGCAACTTCTGAGAAGAGTCTTCTGAGAAGATAGCTGGGTAGAGCCCCCAAGCTGTCAGAGGTAGCTCCCAATACTTAACAATAACAACTCCAAACAAGAGATTATTGAGTTACATTGTTGAACTGTTGACACAGGAGCTAAGATAAATATTTAACAAAACTATTGAAGGAAAACTCTATTCAAACCTACTCACCAAGAATATTATGACATGCTTACAAAAGCCAGGATAATAAAAGGATCAGTAAGGAAAGAACAGCCCCTCTAAAGTACACTTATAGTAAATGAGTGGTGGGTGGAGGCAGAGTGAAAGCAGGAATGGAGAAGCACTCACAAGAAATTCAGTCATTTGGGAGAAGGGGCACATTATGGGTGGAAAGGTGCAGTCAGATAGGAACCATTTGTTCTGGAACAGCAGTTTTTATGGCATGTGATTTGTGTGGGCTATAGTTTATGATGATATTGTTTGTAGGCTAAAGAATTATGAGGCATGGGAACTTTTTGTGGGTGAGAAAGTTGTTTGAAAGGGGTTTACTGGGCTGGAGCAGGGCTCGGCAGGGCATTTAATGCACAGAGGTACAAGAACTATATGATAGAAATCTCATTTACAGTACACATAGGCCAATTTGACAATATAAATAACAACAACCAAAAAACAAGGAACATAATAAATCCCTTTATTCTTTCAGTTGAGCAAAGTAGTGTTATCAATTTGGTATACCTGTCTTCAGTCTGATATATATTAAAGACATTTTAAGTCTCTGTTTTGCCCCCAATCTTTCACATTTAAAATAATCAAGCCTAAGAAAGTACCCTCTCTTAGTATCAATTTATCAGTTGTTAACATCATACACACACACACACACACACACACACACACACAGCCATTTGTAAGTAAGCTGTTTCCATGTTAGTCCACTTTTTAATACTAGTCCAGTATCTCTGAGTACAAGGATATTCTACATAACAGCAATACCAATTTTACCTAAGAAGATCACTATTATCTTAGTCTTTTTATTTATTTATTTTTTTTTTTGTTTTGTTTTGGGGCCACACCCGGTGACACTCAGGGCTTACTCCTGGCTATGCGCTCAGAAAACGCTCCTGGCTTGGGGGGACTATATGGGACACCGGGGGATCAAACTATAGTCCGTCCTAGGCTAGCACGGGCAAGGCAGACGTCTTACCTCCAGCGCCAATTCTCTGGCCCCAATCACTATTATCTTGGTAAGGTTTGCAGATGTTATATTACAGATTACAGAGTCTAAATGCTTTTCTCTTTTGCTTTTCTATTTCTCCAGCTCTCATATCTAAAGAACTTCAGTCCCTAATCCCACCAATTAGTCCAGAACAACTGAATCCTGGGGTTTGGAGTGTGTGTGTAGTGAGGAGTTATCAAAGAAACTCTTTAAGAACCTGGGAAAGTAGGAACCTAGAAGCCTGATCAAAGGGCATATCAGGATAGTTGGGGAGTTTTTCCTTTCCCTGAGCATGACAAGCTGTTTTGGCAAGTTTTTCTTTCTATTAATACAAATAGGAAAATTAAATTGGTTTGTTCGTTTGTTTTGTTTTTCGTTTGTGATTTTGTATTTTTTTTTTGTTATTGCTTGGTTGTTTTTTGTTGGTTATTTTTTATTTTTGTCTTGTTACCTTTTTCCTCTTTTTTCTTTCCCGCTTCTAAATTGGTATCTATCCAAAAGAACCACTCCTGGTGTTTTTGCTTTTTCTTTCCTTCTTTTCCATTTCCTTTTTATTTTTTTGTTTTGTTTTGTTTTGTTTGTTTGTTTCTGGATCACACCTGGTAACACTCAGGGGTTACTCCTGGCTCTACACTCAGAAATCACTCCTGGCAGACTCGGGGGACCATATGGGATGCTGGGATACGAACCACCATCCTTCTGCATGCAAGGCAAACATCTTACCTCTGTGCTATCTCTCCGGCCCCATTTTTCCTTTTTCTATATCTCTAACAGAACCACATTGATTGAATCATCTTGTTCAGCCTCATAAACTGAGGGAAGCAAATGAATGGGTATCAGGTCCAAACACCCACATGAAAATTTAGTGGAAATAAAAAATGATCATACCTGAAAAAAAAAGAAGAAATTAAATCATGGTGATTAGATATAGTTGACAGTGTAAATATAATAGCAACTTTTTTTGGGGGGGTTGGGTCACACCCGGCAGTGCTCAGGGGTTACTCCTGGCTCCATGCTCAGAAATTGCTCCTGGCAGGCACAGGGAACCATATGGGGCACCGGGATTCAAATCTATGACCTTTTGCATGAAAGGCAAACGCCTTACCTCCATGCTATCTCCCGGACCCCTAATAGCAACTTTTTTTTGGCCAAAATTCAACAATTTTTTTGGTTTAGGAATCGCACCAGGAACGCTCAGGGGCTATTCTTGGTTTGATGCTTAGGAGTGACTTCTGGTGGTACACAGGTTGCTGAGGATTCTAGCTGAGTGTGGAGCATGGGGTTTAGGAGTCATATATACCTTCAAAGGCACTTGCAAAGTGTACTATCTTAAAGAATAACTTTGGTACTATATGAACATTGATTCACATGTGATAAATCTTTGGTGAACAATAGACTCCATTTGTAAAATCAAACCACCCACAGGCCTAACCCAATAAACAGAGGAGGCCATGAAAAACTTATAGGCTCCAGCTTTGGACACCAAAGTGCAAACAAATTTTAGCATTCTTCTAATTAATATTTAGTCAATCAAACTGTACTCTGCCTTTTACCTAAGTGATTCATGTTAATATATTTTAGTTTTACAAGCAGCCTTTAATCCTCTTATGGAACATGGTTGGAAATGAAGGAATCCAGATCAATTAACTATACTGAAATAAATAAAAATCAGTATAGTACAGTTAAATCATCATTACAATAATTTAGGGCATGTTTGGGAGTTTAGAGAATAGAAAGGGAAAATTATAAATTTGGCATTTGTTCCCTTATAAACTTATGCTGCTCAAGGGTGAGGCATTGATTTAGTGTGTAATGTTTCCCAGCCTCATCCTGGCCTCGGTGAATCTTAATGCTACTCTTTATCCTGGCACACAAATATTTTTTATTTTCTTTTTTTGAACAATGCTTATGAGAAACCGAGTGTTAATTCTGGGTCTATACTCAGGGGCCACTCTTTTTTTTTTTTTTTTTTTAAGGCTAGTCAAGTGAAGCAGTGGGAGTGGAGAAGGAACAAAGAAATCTGTAACTAGCTGTGATCAATTAATTGTAAACACCACTGCACTCGGACCAGCCAGGGATCACTCTTATTGATGCTCAGGGAATCGTGTAGTGCCTGACATGAAACTCAGTCACTCCCCTAAAGTCTCTGTGCTGCCCAAAGCAAACATATCTTGACGGTTATCCTCCCACTTGAGTCTTGGAATGTGTAGAGCAGTTTATTACCTGCTGCACAAATTTTCAATATAGCTCTTGTTTATAATGTTATTTTGAAGGTAGTTAGTATGAGTCAATCCTGTGAGACTGGAAAACTCCAGATGCACCAGATCAAATCAAGTGTGAACCTGTGAGATGAGGACAGAATCCCAAGTAACTTGCGTCATTAGCTGCCTCCTCTTCCTGAATGAAACCTTTCCTGGGTGGCCATCAAGCTGGGATGTTTGGATGATTTTGCAAGAAAAACATGTAATTTAACAGAAATACCTTAAAGAGAGCAGCAAGGAATGGAAACCATAAAGTTACCCTTAATGATAAGGGATAGCCCTTTTTAATTCCTAGTTGTTGGTTCACACTCAGCAATGCTCAGGGTTTAATTCTGTTTCTGTATTTGAGGAACAAGTTGTTTCAGGGATTTAACCCAGGTCAGCCACATGCAAGTTAAGTACACTACTTACTAAACTATCTTTTAAGCCTTCTGGCCACAACCTTAAGAATACTTTTGTCCACCGGAGAGATAGCATGGAGGTGGGGCGTTTGCCTTGCATGCAGAAGGAAGGTGGTTAGAATCCCAGCATCCCATATGTTCCCCCTAGCCTGCCAGGAGCAATTTCTGAGCATAGAGTCAATAGTAACCCTTGAGTGCTGCCAGGTGTGATCCAAAAACAAAACAAAACAAAACAAAAGAAAAAGAATACTTTAGTTCTTTTAGGAAAGAAAAGTAGTCAAAATCTGGTTTTACATAGTATTGTATTGATAGTTAGCCTTAATTTTAGTATCTGTTTAAAAATGTATTAAAACATATCAAGTTTTACCATACAAAAAGTTTCTTTACCTAAAATTCTCTCACAAATACAGTGCCTATCTTGAAGACAGGCAGGGGATGGGGGAGGAGGGAAATGGGGGACAATGGTGGCAAGAAAGTTGCACTAGTGAAGGGGATATGTGTATTTTATGGCTAAAGTCCAACTATGAACATGTTTGTAACCATGGTGTTTAAAGAAATTATTATTAAAAATAAATAAAATTCTTTCTCACAAACTCTTTAGACTTCCTTCTCTCTGTCTTTCTTTCTTCTCTTTCTTTCTTTTCTTTCTTTCTTTCTCTCTTTCTTTCTTTCTTCCTTTCTTTGTTTCTTGCTTTCTTTCTTTCTTGCTTTCCTTTTCTTTCCTTCCCTTTTCTTTTCATTTCGTTTTTCAGGTGGACTACACCTGGCTCTGCACTCAGGAATCACTACAGGAAACCAAATGAGATGCTGGTAATGGAGTCAGGTCAGTTGTATGCAGAGCAAGTGCCCTACCCACTGTATATTGTTCTAGATCTTATGCTTTTATATATATAACAATATAATATAACATAACAATTAATACAATGTAATGTAATTAATATAATATAAACAATATAATTATATAAGTTTATATATAATTATAATATAATAATATATTTACATGTCTTAAACTTTTCTTTCATTCTACCTCATAAAGAATTAGTTTACTCTAGTTCTGTTCCCGATCCCTTGCTCTACCATGAGTGATCCCTGAGCATAGAGCCAAAAGTAAGCCCTAATTACTAACACAGCACCCAAACAGAAACCAACCAAGCAACCCTCCACAAACACAAATACACACACACACACACACACACACACACACACACACACACACAAATAGAGTATGAAGTCAGAGTGTTGTAATGGGTGTCCATTTAGTCAAGCACACAGACAATCTTTGACAGGAGAAGAAAAAGGTCTTTTTTTGGTGGGGGGGCCACACCCAGTGACACTCAGGGGTTACTCCTGCCTATTCGCTCAGAAGTCGCTCCTGGCAGGCACGGGGGACCATATGGGGAACCGGGGGATCGAACCGCTGTCTGTCCTAGGTTAGCGCAGGCAAGGCAGGCACCTTACCTCCAGCACCACCGCCCAGCCCCCACAAGGAGGTCTTTATACCAGTTATCAGACCAGTGGGTCTAGGCTAGGCAAGCCCCTGAAATCTTAGACAAAGCTCAGGGGTCCAAAAGCCTGTTTTTATAGGACATTTCTGCAAACACATTATTACATTGCTTCATGCTTCAGCAATTGGGGCCCACATTATGGCATTATCAGCATGGTTACAGGAAGTTTACTACAATCAGCATTTTATTAGCTTAACATTTTCTCAAATGCAGACATCTTTAAGTTTTACACCTACAAGAAAAATGTACTCTAAAAGTACATGCTATAAATCAAGTTTAAAATCAAAAACACATATTATAAACTTCCACTAGCAGTACCTTTACTGAAATCTCAAGACTAAACCAGTAAGGAAAAACAATTCCTACCTGCTAGAGAGAGCAGCAGCTCCAGATGGAAAGAGATGAGACCTTGGGTCATCAGTCTTTAACAATACAAAAGAATTATGAAGTGGTTATGAAAACTCTCCAGTGCTTGAAACTACAGCCTGTTCAGCTGCATGCAGCCACATACATCTTCCATCTGACTGCAACCAGAAAGGCCAACCACAAACCCCTCTCCTCCTCTCTCAATAACTGTATTGAAGGCACAATGCACCCAAAAAATGGCATATAAAATATTGAAAACAAAGTCTCAAGAAAGACAAAGAAGCAAGAGATTGGAAAGTACTGTATTTCCTTTCATTGAGAAAGTCAAGGCTCTGGGAAGAACAAAACCAAAGGTCAACCAATATGTTAAGCAACTAGGTTTCTCAACCCTGAAATTTCCTCTCTAAAGAGGAAATTTTCAATTTTCAATTTTCACCTTTTTAGGAAAAGCTCTATATTGCTAAACCAAGACCAGGCAACAAAGAATCAAAAACAATGCAATAAGAAATGAATATAAAGGGGGCCAGGCAGTGGTGCTGGAGGTAAGGTGCCTGCCTTGCCTGCACTAGCCTAGGATGAACCACGGTTCGATCCCCCGGTTTCCCATATGGTGCCCCAAGCCAGGAGCGACTTCTGAGCACATAGCCAGGAGTAACCCCTGAGCGTCACTGGGTGTGGCCCAAAAACCAAAA
>PVKC010053656.1:0-10071 GCA_004027635.1 Crocidura indochinensis | reverse complement strand
TGGTTTTTGGGCCACACCCAGTGACGCTCAGGGGTTACTCCTGGCTATGCGCTCAGAAGTTGCTCCTGGCAGGCACGGGGGACCATATGGGAACCGGGGGATCGAACTGTGGTCCGTCCTAGGCTAGCGCAGGCAAGGCAGCAGGCAGATTACCTCCTGCGCCACCTCCCGGCTCCCCCAATCATTAAGGTTCTTAAATCACTATAAGGTGACATAAATTCTCCACAGTAAAAAGAATTTGGGGGACCATAACGATAGTTATAGCAGTAGGGCATTTTGCCTTACATGCAGCATACCTGGGTTCCATCCCAGGCAATGCATTTAGTCCCCCTAGCCCAGAAATTGGCACCTGTTCTTTTGAAGCTTTGCTGAGGCTTCAACAGCAGAGCAGATGGGGGGAGGGGGATGGGAAGCAGTATCACTTAAATATTTTAACTGGCTATTAATTTGCACAAATATATTTTACATTGTTAAGTTCTTTTTCTTCAGATGCCAGCTGCAAGATCCTGCAGTTATATTAAGAAACAATGGTTTTGCGCCTCCAAGGCTTTTTGTCCTTCAGAAACAGGTCCAAGTAGCTATGTGTTAAAGGTTGCAGACCCCTGCCCTAGCCGATCAGCAGTAATTCCTGAGTGCAGTGTGAGGAATAAGCCTTGAGTACAGCTTGGGTGGGCCAAAAAACCAAACCAAGTCAGGAATTACTCATGGCGTGCTCAGGGGACCTATTGTATCCCAGGGATCAATCCCAGGACAGCTGTGTGCAAGGCACACTGTGTTATCAGTCCAACCCCAACAAAAAGTTATTTTTAAATAATATTACCACAGAAAGCATACAAACCGGTAGTAAAGCTGCTTTGGAATTTACTTCCTGGGTTTCTCCTGTTGATGGCCTCCTACTGCTGCTTTCCACTTAAATAACAAATAAATAAATGTTACAAAGTAGCCAGACACTTTCTAGAGAGCATGTCTACAGTAATTTATTTTCTCCCTAACAATGCCAATACCTAAGTTACATGAGGTCCATGGGCCTTTTAATGTGTCCTTGGGCAGAACTAAACAAAACTTACTCAACTGATTTTTGTGAAAAGGCAGTCAGAATCAAAGAACTATCAAATAAAATGTTTTGTTCTTCTGTTCCCCAAAACTGTTGCATTTTTCCCCTGGAACAATGTACAAAATTATTAGTTTTATTTACTTATTAAAAATACCCGGGAGATAGCATGGAGGTAAGGTGTTTGCCTTTCATGCAAAAGGTCATCGGTTCAAATCCCGGTGCCCCATATGGTCCCCCGTGCCTGCCAGGAGCAATTTCTGAGCATGGAGCCAGGAGTAACCCCTGAGCACTGCTGGTTGTGACCCAAAAACCACCAAAAAAAACAAAAACACCAAAAGTAGTATAATATTTCATTATATATATTGGGGAATTTTCTTGCTGTTTATTTTAGAAACTTTACTCTTAAAGTTTACTCTTTCTACTGCGGCCGGGCAGTGGCGCTGAAGGTAAGGTGCCTGCCTTGCCTGCACTAGCCTAGGACGGACCTCGGTTCGATCCTCCGGTTTCCCAAATGGTCTCCCAAGCCAGGAGCGATTTTTGAGTGCATAGCCAGGAGTAACCCCTGAGTGTCACTGGGTGTGGCCCCCCCCAAAAAAAACAAAAAACCAACAATAAAAAAAAAAGATCTTTCAACACACCGAGGATTTCCTATCTATGCTGTTCTGCATTGAATTTCAAACTGAATTTTAACAATCTGGTCTTAATTTAGTGCTTCTCAAATAGTGGGGCACGCCCTCCATGGGGGACTCAAGGCTCTGTAAAGGGGGGCACATTTGACCTTGGCAAACACTGTCATACAAGCTAAGTCCCGTGTTTATGTCTCTGTATGTGTCTGGAGCTGAGAGTTGCTGTGTTCTGCTTCAAACCCTGCTTCGAAAAACTATGCATTGGGGCCGGCTTGGTGGCGCTAGAGGTAAGATGCCTGCCTTGCCTGTGCTAGCCTAGGACGAACCTAAGTTCGATCCCCCGGCGTCCCATATGGTCCCCCAAGCCAGGCACGATTTCTGAGCTCATAGCCAGGAGTAAGGCCCAAACCAAAAAAAAGAAGAAAAAAAAAAGCTATGCATTGCAAAACATGCTCATTGTAGCCATTAATCTAGACATCACCTCTGATTAAAAAATCAGCTAAAAAAAAACCAAAAAAAATCAGCTCAAATTATTTTATATATTTTTATTTTTTGCAGGTTAAGTTTTTTAAATAAAGATACTATTTACAGTCGTGAGGGTGGGGTGCAAAAAAATGTTTTCTTCTTCCTAAGGAAGCATGACAGAAAATAACTGAGAAGTACTGTCTTAATTCAATCTCTTATTATAATTAACAATGTTACAAATAATATCCGTGTGTGTGCGCACGCTTACAATAATGAGGGGAGGAGAAATAAGTTTTTTCTTTACAGATTTAACCAAACACAGTGAAGATGTCAAGATACTATTATTTATAGAAAATCTTTTTTTTGGTTTTTGGGTCACACCTGGCAGTGCTCAGGGGACCATATGGGATGCCGGGATTCGAACTGACGACCTTCTGCATGAAAGGCAAACGCTTTACCTCCATGCTATTTCTCCAACCCCAGAAAACCTTTCTTTTTTTGGGGGGAGGGTTTGGGCCACACCTAGTGGCGCTCAGAGGTTACCCCCTAGCAGACTTGGGGGATGCCAGGGATCGAACCTGTCTGGGTCTGTCCTGGGTCAGTCATGTGTAAGGCAAAGTTCCTAATGATGTGCTATTGTTCTAAAATAGAAAACTTTTAAGATACAAAGCTATATAAAAAGAGACTTTATTTCATCCTTTCTAATTAAAAAAAAAAGGGGGGGGGGAGTCTACATTCAGCCAGGTTAGCTAATTCCTGGTTGTACAATCAAGTATCACTCCTGGCAATGCTCAGGGGACCATAAAGGGTGCCAGGTTGGCTGCATATAAGACAAACGGTTTACCCACTGTGCAATCACATCAGCCACTGCTAATTTTTACATCGTTTCATTTTCTTCCCATATTTCTCCAGCTAGAGAGCTAAATAAAAATTGTAATGAACAAAATCATTTTATCTCTCAGGCCATTTTTCTTTATGAAAGTATGATTTCTGTAGTAATTTAGGCTGTCCTTTATTCAAATTAAGGAAATCCCATTCCTTTTTTTGGTGTGTGTATCTGTAGAGATAGTAAGGCGCTTGGCTTTCTGGTGGGAGAAGGGGACAGAGGTACACACTGGGCAATACTCGGGGAAACTTGGGCGCCGGAGATCAAAGCCAAGTTGTTCATGTACAAGGCAAACAAATAAATGCCCTACCTGCTGCACTATCACTCCAGCCCCTAAAGGTGCTTCTCTTACATTCACATGACCCCAGCTTATTAAACCCCTGCATTGTGTGGTCTCCTGAGCACCATAGCACCATCAAAGCTTGAAGAAGTACCCAACACTGCTTGGGATGGCTGAACCCCAACCCTCATTATTTATTGGTATTTTGCCAAGGATTTTAATCGTAACTGGTGTTCAATTCCATTACCTGCCTGCCTTTCCTGCATCTATAAAATGATCCAAGGAAGTATGTGTGTGTGTGTGTGTATATATATATTACGGAGCTTATAATTACTCATATTTTAAATTATATGCAAATATAACTTGGCTCATAAAAAAACATGCTATGGCTGCAAGCTAGACAATACAGTGATTAAAGAATTTGCCTAACTCCTGCCAACCCTTGTTTGAATCTGGGAACCATGTATGGTTCTGAGTACTAGTACCCAGTCACTCATAAGTACGGAGCCAGAAATAGCCCCAGAGCATTCGCTGGACCCAGACCCTTCCCCGAAATCACTCCCATTTAATATCTTTGTGATGTTTGATTTGGGATTACCCCTTGTAGTGCCAGAAAAATCTAACAAGGAATTTCTACAAAGTATACACTTATCCTATTGAATACTCTCTCCAGTCTTTTGTTTGATTTTTTTTTTTGTTTGTTTGTTTTTAGGTCACACCCAGCCACACACTCAGGGATTACTACTGGCTATGTGCTCAGAAATGGCTCCTGGCTTGGGGGACCATATGGGATGCCAGGGGATGGAACTGCAGTCCATCCTAGGCTAGTGTCCTAGGCTAGTGTGGACAAGGCAGATAGATGCCTTACCCCTACCCCTTGCGCCACTGCACAGGCCCCACAGTCTTTCGTTTAATTTTTTTTTTTATTTTTGGTTTTTGGGTCACACCTGGTAGCGCTCAGGGGTTACTCCTGGCTCTACACTCAGAAATCGCTCCTGGCAGGCTCAGGACAATATGGGATGCTGGGAATCGAACCACTATCCTTTAGCATGGCAGTGGTCTCAAACTCAATTTACCTGGGGGCTGTAGGAGGCAAAGTCGGGGTGATCCTTGAGTGCAAAGTCAGTAGTGAGCCTTGAACATTGGGGGGTGTGACCCAAACAACTAAAACAAAACAAAAAAAGATTCCTCTAGGGCAGGGACACAAAATGTTGTACGGAGGGCCGGAGGGCTGGAAACGGCCTGGGCCTCGAGTTGAGACCCCTGATGCAAGGCATATGTACTACCTCCATGTTATCTCCTTGGCCCCTCGATTATTTTATTTTATTTTATTTTATTTTTTTTTGGGCCACACCCAGTGACGCTCAGGGGATACTCCTGACTATGCGCTAAGAAGTCGCTCCTGGCTTGAGGGATCATATGGGAAAACGGGTGATCGAGCCGCGGTCCATCCTAGGCTAGCGCAGGCAAGGCAGGCACCTTACATCCAGCGCCACTGCCTGACCACGCCCATTGTTTATTTTTTATTTTTATTTATTTATTTATTTGTTTGTTTATTTTGTTTTTTGGGTCACACCTGGCATACTCAGGGGTTACTCCTGGCTCTATGCTCAGAAATCGCCCCTGGCAGGCACAGGGGACCATATGGGATGCTGGGATTTGAATCACTGTCCTTCTGTATGGAAGGCAAACGCCCTACCTCCACGCTATCTCGCCGGCCCCCATCGTTTAATTTTTAAATGAAAAATGAACGGTATAGTACAACATGCACGGTATATTGCATCTCATACTAAAGATGAGAGGCCGAAAAAGGAACTGTCACGTGAACATATAAATACAAAAATCTAGTGAATAAAGTGGTTACACCGGGTCAGTGTGATAAAACAGCAATAGGGTGTTTGCCTTGCACGCAGATGACCTGGGAGGGCCCCAGGTTTGATTCCAGGCATCCCATATGGTCTCAGGAGCGACTTCTGAGTGCAGAACCAGGAGCAACCAGAGTGCTGCTGGGTTGGCCCCAAAACAAACAACAGCAAAAAAAAATATTAGTTACATTATTATGTAACAGAGTGAAAGACTAATTTTCAAAGTGTTGTGTTGTGTGTACTGTATTATAATTAAATCGATAACAATTAGCTGCTTTGACAAGTTAAATTAGGGGGCCAGAGAGATAGCATGGAGGTAAAGGTGTTTGCCTTGCATGCAAAAGGATGGTGGTTCGAGTCCCGACATCCCATATGGTCCCCCGAGCCTGCCAGGAGTGATTTCTGAGCGCAGAGCCAGTAGTAAGCGCTGAGCAATGCCAGGTATGACCCAACCCCCGCCCCCCCCAAAAAAAATGATAAGTTAAATTAGGAACCACTGGGTCGGTTGGCCAAATATCATTGGGATAGGTGTCTCCTCACCGCCACCAATGAAAAAGTTAAATTAGAAACATGAGAAAGAAACTCTGATCCACTGCTGGTAGGAATCCTGCCTCTTTCAACTTCTATGGAAAACAGTATGGGAAATTTTCAGTAAACTCAAAATTAAGCTGTTATCTAACCCAACAATTCCAATCCAACTTTTGGGTACCTATCCCCAGGCAGAAAAACTTTCATCCAAAAGGGTGTATGCACATTACTATTCATTGCAGCACTCAGAACAATATCTGAGATGTGGAATCAATCTAGATGTCCAAAATCATGAGTGGATCATGAAGATGCAGTACATATATACAATAGAATTTTACATAGCTATAAGGAATGATGTAATCATGCAATTTGCTGCAACATGTATGGAAATGGAAGATATTATGTTAAATGAAGTAAGTCAGAAAATAGATAAAGAATGTATGTGTTGGGGCCGGGCGGTGGCGCTGGAGGTAAGGTGCCTGCCTTGCCTTGTGCTAACCTAGGACGGACTGCGGTTCAATCCCCCGTGCCTGCCAGGAGCGACTTCTGAGCGAATAGCCAGGAGTAACCCCTGAGCGTCACAGGGTGTGGCCCAAAAACCAAAAAAGAAAAAAAAAAAAAAAAAAAAAAAAAAAAAAAAAAAAAAAAAGAATGTATGTGGTATTTAGAATAACTGTATGAAGAAATGCAATGGTCTAATGGGAGTTGTCTGAAACACCCTGAGCCCTAATGTATACTAAGGAGAAGAAAAGAAACCGAGTGCAAGAATTCTAAACTTAAAATTGGCCTGTTATATTGGCAAGTTGGGGTGCAAAGGGTGGTGGTATGGGTCCTGATTCATTGTATTTCTGAAACCAACTATAAAGGACTATGTAAATCACATTGGTTTCAAGAAAGTAAAATTAAAATGATAAAAAGAAATATGCTGAATAATTTAAAAACATCATAAAGGTTAAAAGTAAATTTATGTATCATCTTTAGGAAATAATGTAAAAAATATTGGAATATAACAAAGATAAAGCAGAATTTTAATTTCTTAACTCCTGAAATATGATTGTGCAGAAATGAGACATACATAAAATACATAGCTAAATAGTATATTGCTATTCACAGTAAAAATTCTCACCTTGTTCCAAGTGACGAGAAACAGAAGTTTTGTGACATTCACTAAATCCAGCATAAGAACTCACATGCTTCAAAGTGCTTTCAGGAGGAGTATCATTCTGTATATTGCACATGAACATAATTTTTAGAACTGAATCTCAAATCACAATGCTACATATTGTGGACACTCTATATTTAGTACAATATGCTTAATTCTATCTGGACATCAAAGAGTATAGTACAGTTATTTTCTCTCCATTCACACTCAAAAACTATATGAAAAACTACACTCGCTTGCTGTTCATAAATCTATTGGAATACATCCTTAACTGTTAATACAAGTTCAGAGTAAATGGGGGAGCAGGAGTTGGTCCTGGCTCTCAGAATACCTCCCTCACGTAAAAAACAAAACAAACTAATTTTCTGTTAGGTATTTAGAGGCTTTTATATTTCTCTTCAGTTTGTTTTCTTTGCCTGCTTTCCCACCTACAACCTTTCAGTAAGGGGCGTTGTTTGGATCTGAATAAATAGGAGAAAAACTGAGAGGATATGGTCTTTTGTAGCAGGCTAGCTAGCCCTAGGGTTTTGGAGCAGCTGTCGGGGTGGCAAAGGATTTTGTGTCAGATTCTTGCCTCCTTTTACCCTTTTGTCTGTGTGGAATATTTACTGCGAATATATATGATTGGAACTGCGTCCTCTGTCCTTGTTGGATAGGGGAAAGCTCCTTTCTGGGAGCTTTGGGGTAATCAAACCTCAACCAATCTCCAGAGAATGTGATCTTTCAATTTTCCACAGAAAACACTTTTTATTTTGCTAGTTCTATACTTATAAATATGCATCAAATTTGGGGCTGGAGAGATAGTACAGTGTGTAGGCGCTGCCTTGCACATGGCCTGGGTTTGACTCCTGGCATCCCTTATAGTTCCTTTAACCCACCAGGAGTGACCTTGAGTGCCAGAGCCAGGAGTAAACCCTGAGCACTGCCAGTGGAGGCATCCCTGCCCCAAAATTTAAAATACAGGGGAAAATAAAATAAATAAAAGCAATATAAAGAAAATTAAATGGGTGATTAAAATATTTAGTTAATGAAATGTGGTTATTTCTACTGTTGTTTTTTTTTTTTTTTGGGGGGCCACACCCGTTTGACATTAAGGGTTACTGCTGGCTAAGCACTCAAAAATTGCCCCTGGCTTGGGCGGACCATATGGGATGCCAGGGATCGAACCGCGGTCCTTCCTTGGCTAGTGCTTGCAAGGCAGACATCTTACCTCTAGTGCCACCTTACCAGTCCCTACTGTTTTTTTTCTAACTGCACTTGAATTGACTTCAGTCATTAGGTACTACCATATTGAAGATGCGAAAACTGAAAGGGTAGTGAAAAAAAAATGTCTAGTTTCATTTTCAAAAAAAATTTCTAACTAGCGAATGAAACAAACTACTGTTGAAAGGAATAATTTCAATGAATAAACATTTTTTACCTTGATTGATGTTTCTTTAAACTTCTGTAAATCCATGCTATCTCTGTGTCCTTAAAGAGAATAAAAAAGATTAAAACAAATTTTTTTTAACAATATAGTCACTGGTTAAAGTCTACCAAAGAAGTGATTTGTTTTTAATAGTTACCAGGGGTTGCAGTTTCCTGTAGCTCTCTCTCTCTTTTTTTTTTTTTTTTTTTTTTTGGTGGTTTTTGGGTCATACCCGGCAGCGCTTAGGGGTTACTCCTGGCTCCATGCTCAGATATTGCTCCTGGCAGGCACGGGGGACCATATGGGGCACCGGGATTCGAACCGATGATCTTTTGCATGAAAGGCAAACACCTTACCTCCATGCTATCTCCCGGGCCCCTCCTGTAGCTCTTTTTGTTTGTTTCTTTGTTTGTTGGGGGAGGCCATACATAGAAGTGCCCAGGGCTTACTCTTGGTTGAGTACAGAGCCCACTTCTGGCACTGCCACCAATGCTGAGGGAGGGGCCGGAGCAAGAACACAGTGGTAGGGCATTTGCCTTGCACTTGGGCAACACAGGATGGACCCTGGTTTGATTCCTGGCAACCCATATGGTCCTCCAACCCTGCCAGGATTGACTTCTGAGTGCAGAGCCACTGGGTGTGACCCAAAAACCAAACAACAACAAAATCCAAATGCTAAGAATCCAACCCTGGGCTGGATTCCTGGCAGCACCTGGTCCCATGAAAACTTAACTGGGAGCAGCCCCAGAACTGCTGGTGTGGCCACAAACTAAACAATTTACAGAGTTGATCTTATGTGGATATATTACATAGACATATTCAATTCCCTAAATAATCTTTATAAATGTTCAAAGACCAAGTAAACCTTTAGCCTTGGAAGGCTATCCCTATGTTAAAAATAAAATAGGAAAGATACCTGATGGAATTCTCACCTTGAACCAGTCTGATTATGCCTGCAAGCTAATCAAATTGCTTTATAAGAATTATCTGTTAAGCACTTTCACCTTACTAATCTAAAAAAAATCTTTTTTAAATATCAGATTCTCGTCTAGTGTATAAGTTTTACCTTTTCCCTTAATAGAGAATACTATCAGCATTTTAATATACTACTAAATCTCCATCATCATTAAAAGGAAAACTGGGCTGAAGCGGTAAGTACAGGAGGATGTTTGCCTTGCATGTGGCTGACCTGGGCTTGATAACAGCCCCCTGTATTGTCCCCTGAGCACCACCAGGAGTGACACCAAAGTGTCTGGATTAAGCCTTGAGCACTTCCAAACTGCTCCAGTATCCCTACTGCCCCAAACTAACTAGAAATTTAAAAATTTAGCCAGAGGAAGAGAGCAAGGCTTGGTATATGCCAGGCCCATGTTAGATTCCTGGAAGTCATGGCTTCTAGAATACTGCTGAGGTAGCTTTGGTAGATCACAGAACCCATCACCAGGCCTGTACACAAACATTGAGAGTCAACACAGCCAAGTGGCAACAGGAGTGCCCTGGATTCCCTATCACTGCTGCAAAGAACACTGAAATCAGTAACACAAAATCCCACTTCCCTTAAACAAACCAATTACATATGAATAGTAACTGTCTTCACTGACAAGCTTTTTAGAGCTGTCTCCAAGCCAGTCTTTATGTGCCCTCCTCCTTAGTCACTATACTTAAAATATACCCATGTCAACTTCCTTCAAGGAGACAGTTTTCAATAAGGTTAAGTGTCATAACAGTGTAAAAATATATTTTCATTGTTCTTTTACTAAGGTCATCTGAAGTTTAAGACCAAATCATCCTTTTATT
>PVKC010053655.1:0-10105 GCA_004027635.1 Crocidura indochinensis | reverse complement strand
ATAAAAAATTATTAGTAACTGAAAATATTTTATTTATCATCTTATATTATATTTGTTGATAATTATATATTTAAAACTTTTTTCAAATTATATTAAATTGATTTTACCCTTACTTTGATCTAATGAAGTTCTAATGGTACCAGTAAAAATTAAATTTCATTTTACACTTCAATTTCTCCACTGAAGTATGCTTAAGGATCCAACACTTGGTGCTCTGTTTTAAAAGATCATTTTGGTAGACTCAGTTATGTCTATACTTAGGGTGGTTTATTTGGCATCTCTGGGTACCAGGTAGTACATTTATTTAAATTATCAGCAGTTCATTGGCATTTTGGTGAAAAGAGGTGATTGAGACTATTTAATTAACCTCAAATATTTCACTGGCATAAGAAACAGAATCATCTGCCAGAATCGTTAGCAATTTATAAGCTGAGTTCAGCAGCAAATGGACATAAATTTAATCATATGTAACCTTTCCAGTAAGTGACACGAGTCAATTGAAATTTATTATGGAGGAATTCAGGGACTTTGACATTCACACTAAATATCTAGAGCACTATGATTCTGCTTGCCAGAAGCTAAGATATCACATTGGGGATAAAGTATAGAATTTTCAAATGCAGAGAATTGATGAATAAGAACTGGGTAGTTCCTCTGAATGTTATCAAGTAGTCAGAATGGTTCAATATTTGATAATATCTCATTTTCTTCAATAGGAAAAATTCATACTGTGGGCCTGAGTATGGCAACTGTGATTACTGAACAGTAACTGTCATAAAACATTGGTGAGTACATTTGGTACAGTGTGTAGTCTGGGAAAGAAGCTTACTTGGCAAGTTTCCATTGGGTATATATGACAGATAACCTGAGAAGGCAATCAGATTTCATTTTCTTTATTTTTAGTGGTAATGGGAAGTTATAGAGGGTGGAATAGAACAGAATTTTTAGTCTGGATGATTTTAAATGAAGAGTACATTTGTTTCATAGTCTAGGAAATGTTAAAAAAGTGAAAAGGATGACAACCAGATGATCAAATCTACAAGATATTAAAGGACTCAATATCAGTTCTTTGATGCAAACAGAATTCTTTCAACTTGTTAAATTCTGTCAACCACCAGGCAGGTCCATCAAGTGTCACCTTTCCAGAAAATAACATAAGTTAATCATGATTTACTAACTGGGAACAAAGTATTTTGACAATCCTGGTAAAAACATGTTGCTCAAACTTCAGGCTTTGCTTAGCTTATATTGCAATCGGTATGTGTGGCACAGTTTAAGTGAGTAAACCTTGATCAAATTTTAAAATATTTTCAAATGTATCATATGGCAGATTCCAAATTGTTTTAGAAACTACTCTTGCATCTTAATCGGCCATTTGATATTTCACTACAAGAGAAACTTCAAGGAATTCTTGATTTGAATATAAGTCAAAATAGAGTTAGTTCAAATTGACATTTGAGATATAAGTTTACACTGAATTTTTATTAGTGATAAAGCCATAGACAGAATTATAGCTTATTTACATGCATATATTAAATTAAACTGTTATATTTAATATGTAGAAAGATTTTTGACATGAGTTTGTACATTTGTTCTTAGTATAGCTGGTTTTGTGGGTATTGGTCATCACAGCATAACCTTAACTAAATTCTTTCATATATCAGTTAGTTGGCTTTCAAGTTAAAAAGAAAGTCAATGAGTCAGTGAGGAGAATGACTGGTCTAGAGTAGCCACGCTCATCTCACATCTGAACACTTACTCTTCTTTTGTTATTTAACCCTTCTACAAGACTATCTTCTCTTTATTTCCAAATTTGATACAGGTTTCCAAGGATTCAAGGAACAAACCCGCAATGGAAATTCTTTACAAGTTTCTACTTGTGTCAATTAGATAAATTCTCGTTTATCAAAGCAAGTACCAATTACAAAAACCTATAAGCATATAGGATAGATTTGTGGTTTAATTTTTCCATTTTAAGTAATTTATTTTATTTTTTGTTTTTTATGGGGAGTACTATCAGCTGTGCTCAAAGTTTACTCATGACTTGGCACTTAAGGATCACTCCTTTGGTCTTAGGGGACTAAATAGGGTGTAGGGGGTCAAACCTGGGTTGGCCTTTTGCAAGGAAAATGCCCTATTCACTTTGTAGTCACTCTGGACTCTCTTTAAAATATTGGCTATTTTCCTTTTCTTTAAAATATTGGCTATTTTTATCTGATTTTAAGACACTTGTAACCAAAGTCAAGATTTAGGTTTTATTCCAGTCATTTCTGTATATTATCATTTCTAATTAAAAAAAACTCTGCCCTTATATTTTAGTTTTGATTTTAACTCTCTCCACTTGACTCTCTCTTATGCCTTCCACATTCATGAGTAACTTTCTACTTAAGTCTTCACATCAGTTTTCTCATGTGTTTAACAGTCTTCAGACCTTATTGGATTTTATTAGAAATATCATACTTTATAAAATTTGTACTTTCCTATAGATTTTAAGTCAGTTTTTGGACTCAGTTTTTAATGACTACTATCCTTTTTGATACTATATGAAAACTGTTTTTTACTAAATCCAATTTCCCTCATTTTATTTAGTCTTGAAGTAGAAGATAATATGTTGTACAAAAATATTTTTCCTTTACTTGGAATGATACATTACTGCTTACATAGTTGATCTAAAGTCTAATAAATTGTTTTCTTTTTAGAATTTTATTGCATGGCCATTTAAGTAGAAGACTATAGGTCAAATGTTTGATGTTTGTATATTTTCAGCCAGTGCTACCTTTATTGAATTGAGAAAAGACTCCCTTCTTTTGAGTAGAAGCCCAGTGTGTGCAAATAAACCAATCAGAAAATTGTAGGTGTTTTAATGGTTTACTCAACACAATTAACTCTCAGTCTTCTGATGCCATATTTTTTTCTTATAATACTTTCAAATTTCCAATTTCATATATATATGGAATAAATTTTATTTAACAGTACAGTTGAAGTATATATTGTTGGAAATTATAACCCTTACATATTTATTCCTAGCACTTGAGTCAGTAACACATATTATTGAGAATGTAATAATTGCCTCTTCATTATATTATCTATCATGTAAATAGTGGTAGGGAGGCATTCCTCATCCCCACCATCAGTGAACTGTGCTAACGTTTTGGTGGGAGAACAAAAAAATTTTTTCAACAATCCCTAAAGGTGGCTCCCTCTTTCTGATATTCATATCATTTCATTTATGAAATAAAACTATACTCAGCCATATTCCTAGTCAAGAATTTTGTAACAATCATTGCTTCAACAATTGCTAACATCGTTACTTGGTGTTCTCTTTTTTTTTCCTACCCACACCCATTTTTTAGAATTTGGTGGTGCAGAATAGGTAGAAATCGGAGAAAGGTTAATGGAAAGACCTTTACAAATCACTAATAGAAGAGTGAAGATGAAAAGCCTAGGGGTTTAAGAAAGAAACTGTAGAATAGCAATACAGGGCAGAGTTAGAAGACTCTGTATTTATTCTATGATGAATCAAATTGCTTGACTAACCCCATTTATAATAAATTTTTACATCAATAAAAATAATCATTTTATAGAAACTCTTGCCTAACAATGATCAGAACTTTGTAAGTCTTTTATTTTTGTTACAAATTTTAGGACTTACATGATTACTTTCCTGCAAAAATTAAGATGGCCCAAACAGAGAGAACATTTTTCACACATAATGAAAGTCTGAATCATTCTTCCAATAATCTTTGTATCTAAGTATATAGTTTTAATAACATTTAACTATTTGTTAGTTGCTATATCATGTAATTTTTCAATATATTAGTCAAATTAAGAAAAAGTACCCCCATGTGTTTTAGCTTTCTATATATAATTTACTATTTAACTTGGTGTCACAAACTGCAAAAGATTTTAGATAAAATATCAGGTATTTCATGATTAAAATTCTGAACAATGCTTAGTTAGAGTAGAAAAGGATGACTATAAACTCAATCCTTGATCTGAATGCCCTTGTTTTAAAGATTTAAATCCTCAAAATGATACAAATTTCTTTTGAGGCATTTAATTTCTTTTTTCTTGGTTATAAAATATACATAAGTAATGTGGCAGAGGTGATGAAAAATGTCTTCAAAGAGATAACTCTTTGGAGAGTAAGGATATTTTATAATATTCATGCTATGAGTAGTGAAGACCAAATGATGGTAAGAAATACAGTGTATGATGCCACCTTAGGTTTTATTATATTTATTACTATAAATTATATACCTGTTCTCGGAATTTGAAAATGACTTTGATGATTGACTGTCAATCATATGTTAAAAATTATACTTCATACCAGTAGCTAATAAATAAATTTGCACATAGGAGCTTTTCAAAAGTTAGAATCTTTTTTATATTCAATTGTAATGTATGCGGGTCCATTGCATAGAAATATCTGATGTTACCAATTTCCTTGTGATCTCAACCTAAAAACTAAGGACCATCCTTGCATTAAGAACTAATATTACATTATGATAAAGTCATCAAAATGAGTGAATATATTTGTGTATATCATCTTTCTTTTACTAAAATGTCAGATGTGGAGTAATTAACTCCATTTTAGATAAATGCTTGTCTTTTTGAAATTCTGTACTGAAGCAGTCTTGGCATTTGTTTACCAACTTCCTGATTTTGTTCTCTGAAGCGATATTCCTTCTACATCTTGCACGCAGTACTCAGGGGTTACTCCAGGCTCTACTCTCAAAAATCACTCCTGGCAGGCTCAGGGGACCACATGGGATGCCAGTATTCGAACCACCATCCTTCTGCATTCAAGTCACATGCCCTACCTCCATGCTTTCTTTCCAGCCCCATCTCACACTCTTTTTTTTTGGGGGGGGGGTCACACCCGGAAGTGCTCAGGGGTTACTCCTGGCTCCATGCTCAGAAATTGCTCCTGGCAGGCACGGGGGACCATATGGGGCACCGGGATTCGAACCGATGACCTTTTGCATGAAAGGCAAACACCTTACCTCCATGCTATCTCCCGGGCCTCCCATCTCACACTCTTATAAAGTATTAGTCACCAAAGGATGGATCAGTCAATCACTTATGTTTTCTACCAGGTATTAGTAAAATTCACAGGTAGTGCATGAGAAGTATTTAATTATGTAAATTATAAATTGATATCAATATTTTGATTCACATTATATATTAAGAAAATGATATGAAATAATCTATGACCATGTACTATAGAAGAATTCATGATTCTAGCATTAACCTATTGTGACTCCAGTTTTAGTTCTTTGGGGCAGAGGAATAAATAAACAACTATAGAGGATTAAAAGAGGTGGAATTATATATTATGTGCTAGTTTCTTTTTATGAAGCCCATCATCACTGATTCATGATAAATGAACTCTAGCAGATGACTAGAATAATGAATGTAGCCATTGGTTCTTTTTTTTTTCCAGGGGGGTGGATCACACCCAGTGACACGCAGGGGGTAGTCCTGGAGATGCACTTAAAAATCACTCCTGGCTTGAGGGACCATATGGGATACTGGGTAATATAACGGAGGTCCGTCCTGGGTCAGCTTCATACAAGGCAAATGCCATACTGTTGCGTTATCACTCTGACCCCAGCCATGAGTTCTTTTTGTTTTGTTTTGTTTTTGTTTTGTTTTGCTTTGTTGTTTTTGTTTTTGGGCAACACCCGGTGCTCTCAGAAATCGCTCCTGACTGTGGGAACTATATGGGATGCCAGGGAATCAAACTGTGGTCCATCCCAGGCTAGCACATGCAGGGCAGATGCCCCACCACTTGCACTACTGCTATGGTCCTCAGTCATGTGTTCCTAATGTCAAATTCTCTTCAGTCCAGGGTCCCTTAAAAATGTTCTCTTTTGAAACACACTGGTGGTTAAGGAAAGATTAGTTCACAGAGGACAGTAGTGCCAAGTATGAGAACTACTTCCTCTAGAGGATGGTTGACTGTAGGATGACACCTGTTATTAACCCAAAACAAAGGTTTTCCCCCAATTTATTGTTTTCACCTCACCCTTTGATATATAAAGGCCCACCTGGGGGCCGGGCGATGGCGCTGGAGGCAAGATGGCTGCCTTGCCTGCGCTAGCCTTAGACGGACCACGGTTCGATCCCCCAGTTTCCCATATGGTCTCCCAAGCCAGGAGCAACTTCTGAGCGCATAGCCAGGAGTAACCCCTGAGCATCACTGGGTGTGGCCCCAAAACCAAAAAAAAAAAAAAAGCCCACCTGTATCACTCAATATTTCCCACCCTAGTGAATATTGTAATGGGTAAATAAACAAAGGGACAATTTGGCTTGGTGCACTCAGATATGCAAAGGGAGCAACCACTGACTTCATGATTCTTTCCTGGCTGGCTTGGCTTAGAAATCCTTCACTACCCTACCTCATCAGACCAGTTCACCTGGGGGTGGAAATAAGCACGTTGTGGTGATTTCACAATATGGAGATTTATTTTACAGTTGACTATCTTAGATCTTCTGATGAGGTAACATGGGTTAGGGGCAGCCCCATGTGAAGAATATTGAGCTCTTTCATTCACTCATAAACAATACAAATTGGACTTCTTAAAGACCATTGCAATAGCTCCCTATGTTCACTCTGTTTTCTCTCTTTATTTTCTATTCTGCTTTTTTCTCTTAACTCTGTTAATATAGTAGTTCATGTCATTTATTTATAGTAGTTCATGTCATTTATATTTATATCCCAAAACATGTTCTCCGGTCTTCATTTTTGATATTTTCTGATTACAATAAAATTAATACTATAAAGTTGCTTGTATTTTCTACACAGTACAAAAATGATCAAACTCTCTAAATATTGTTCCTGCTACCAGCAAAGAAAGCAGATTTCTTTCTCTCAAGTCTTTCTCGAATTCTTTGTTTCTTAAATTCCACAGCTGCTCTCCTATCTCAGATTGAATTTCTAAGTGTCTCAGTCTAAAATGCTCAACTTGTTAACAGGACTCACTTTCTTAAGGTCTTTGCTCAAATGTCACATTGATAGAAAATTCTACTGAGGATCTGAATTGCACTAACCTCTCATGGATCTCCATTTTGTACTTCATTTCCAAATGCTTATTTCTATAAGAATATGCTATTTATACATTAGTTCTTTTGCTTTAAATTTTTTCACAGAATTATAAATTTTGTGATATTTGGGGTTTATTATGATATTTTTTTTGTAATTTGATTCACTATAATCTCAGAAACTACACAAACCTCTAAATGATTTAGGCTAAAACACTGGGAGCAATCAAGCTCCCTATCTAGAAAATGTATGGTACCAAGAGCAAAGCTCCTCTAGTAACAGTCTCATACCTACTGCAACAAGTTGGGCTTATTTCCAGCAAATAAGAAAATGGACTGACAAAGATCCATCAGTGTCAAAATAGCTGCATTTTTTGTGCTAAGTTCTAATTTTGTGAGAAATATACTTTTATAGTAAAGAGAAAAATGAGATAATTTTGAGAAAACCAAAGATTTTGATTGGTAGAAACAGTATCAGAAATTGGAGATAGCAACTTTGTGTGTGAGTGAGCTCTTAGCTTCAATAAGTGAAATACAGATTTCACTAGATGGATAAAAACTGATTGAATCATTGAGATTGTGCTTGTCATTTGTTCACCACCATCAGAAAAGATGTTAGTACCAGCCTAAAATCTGGGTCTGACAGGTGCAAGAACAGTCTGAAAATGTGTTTTTGTTCACTTCATGAATCTTACTGAGGAGGTGAGCTGGTTACTGAATAGAACCAAAAACATGCCTTAAGAGAACCAGAAAGGGGGCTGGGCAGTGGCACTAGAGGTAAGGTGCCTGCCTTGCCTCCACTAGCATTGGACAGACAGAGGTTCGATCCTCCAGTGTCCCATATGGTCCCCCAAGCCAGGAGCGACTTCTAAGCGCATATTCAGGTGGAACCCCTGAGCATCACCAGGTGTGGCCCAACCCCCCCCCCAAAAAAAAAAGAGAGTCAGAAAGGTATTAATGTGGCACTTCTCAGGTTTTTTGGAATTACAGCTGCAATGATGCAATGAAGGTGCCTAAATTGGAGCATAGCTGACACAATTTCAGTTCTTAGCACTATAGAAGTGAAGGAGAGATCCCAATCTTCCCTGCTCATATGTGGGACCCTAGAGAAGAAAGAGTGGGCAACATTTTAAGTGGTCTATCTGTGAAAAGTCAAAAATGAATTTGCAGTTTCTGAATTAGATACTTCTGTTTAATATTTTTATAAACTTGTTCTTTTACATTGTTAAATGATTTCTCCTTTTTTTTCTTCTTTTGTTTTCCAAATAAACTTTTTTTAAAACAACTTGCTAGCTACATTTTATAATTGGTTTCTGAAATGATGTTGAACTAAATTCATAAAAATTATTAGTGCCGTTCTAGGTCTTATATTTTATATCACTTAATTATTATGTTTCCTAGAAGAAATAACAGTACTTTCAATTATATATATATTTCATAGGTCATTTTTTTAGTGTTTCAGCTGTTCTTATACAATCAGTTTTTGCATTACTCAGATTTTTGAAAAGCTAGTAAAATTTTGATTGGGTTTTTTATTATGTTGTATGTTAACTTGGAGATACTTGATATCTTTATAGTATTTAATGTTTTCTTGCCTCTGATTATATCTTTCTCCCCATTTATTCAATCTTCAATATTTTTCAAATGCCATCACATAAGCTATTTTTGAAGAGAGTTTTCTCAGTTTTTGTTTTATAATTTTTTCATATGTTCTAATTGGGCATTGCTTCTGTATCTTGAAATTTATATTGCATTTGAATTCCCATTTAATTTCATTCTCTAATACCTCCAGTAAGGCAGTCTATATAAAATCCCATTCTAAGTCTTATCTTCTTAATTGTGTTTCATTTAGTTAGACCCTTCATATCATATCTAATGGCTAGAAATTTATGTGTAATATTAAATAGGTCAGTAAGAATAAATATCTTGTTTTCTTTTTTTTAAGCATCTTATTGTCTTCTGGCTTAAATAGAGTTGATTTTTGTGTAACCCTGTTAGTTACAACATAATTTTTTGGGTTTCTTGTAGATAGCATCATTTAGTTGAAGAAAGTTTCTTCTACTTATAAATTATTGAAGTTTTTGCTTTGGGAACAAGGTTTAATTTTATCAATTTGTTGTTGCTAGAGCTTTTGAAATGTTTACTTAGACCATATAATTAAATTAAATATTTAATCTTTGAATTCCAAGATATTTCATATCTAGTACATTTAAATTACTCTTTGAGGCTAGAAAAATCTATTTAAGATATGTGAATTTATTGAAAAGTCCAATATTTTTCATTTATTTTTAGAGATAGAAACATATAAATTAGGATCCCATTAGGACACAGAGATCGTACCAGTTATTTTAACAAGAAGAAATGTAGTATAACTAGGTAAAATTTAATTTAAAAATTAACATAAATTTGCTTACTAAAAAGATGGGTAAAAAGAAGGATCCCCCCCAAGAGTTTTTTTTTTTTAATAAAAACAGACTCAAAGGAATAGCCACGATATGTAGATTGAGAAAGGGGAATGTGTAAGGAATGTTTGAGTTCCATCCTCACATGAAGCCAAACAAGAACTCTCCAAACAAGACTCCCAATTCTTCATAAAAGCCATGGCTACCATGGCAACATGCAATCTGCCAATGATGAAGAATTTTGCCAGAAGGCATAGACTGAAGTTGATTTCTACAAGTAGACCTCCAATGCTTGACAGTATGTCTGGTCAGAGATAATTGGGAAGGATGGTTGGTGAGGAAGAAAATGGCCTGAGGATATAGCTAGAGGTCATCAGCATGGGCCACTTGGTACCTACATTGTTTAATAACTGTGAAGAAAGGAAAAAGCATCTTCCTGCTGCTCTTGCCTTACACCAGCTGGCAAAGAAAAAATGTTTACATAGTTCAGCATTACAAAGTTAAGGCAAAGAAATATGAGTCTATTGTAGAGACCAAACACTTTCCTAACTGGCACAGTCTAGGTTTTAACTTGACTTTCTTAGGTATCAAACAATTTGTAGATAACTCCATGCTCTCAATTATCATGTGAATTTAGTTATTAAAGATCATATCCT
>PVKC010053654.1:0-10088 GCA_004027635.1 Crocidura indochinensis | reverse complement strand
AGAAAGAAAGAAAGAAAGAAAGAAAGAAAGAAAGAAAGAAAGAAAGAAAGAAAGAAAGAAAGAAAGAAAGAAAGAAAGAAAAAGAAAATGTGCCAGCTGGGGCCTGAGAAATAGCAAAGTGGGCAGTGCATTTGCCTTGAACATGGCTGACTCGGGTTTGATCCCCAGCAACCCATATGTTTCTACAAGTGTGCCAGGAGCAATTTCTGAGTGCAGAACCAGGAGTAAATCCTGAGCACTGGTGGATGTGGCCCAAAAAAAAACAAAATAAAAATGTTACTATAAATGGAGGAGAAGAAAAGGGTATAAAGAGGGGCATTATTTCTGGGACTGGCATGATAATACAGCAGGTAGGATGCTTGCTTTACACTCTATATAGTCCCCTGGGATCTGCCAACAATAAATCCAGAGCACAGCAGGTGTGGGCCTCCTCCTCCAAAAAAGAGGGGTATGATTTTTAAACTTCAAATTTGATAAAACTATAAAAATCACTAGACTATAATAACTAATATATAAATGCAAAGCAACACTAAATAGTTATAAAAGTGAAAAAAATCTAAAAAAAATCAAAATGGAATTCTAGTATACTGTGTTTAAACAATCACAAGGTGGCAAGGTGAAAATACAGAAACACAAAACAGAGAGGCGGAGAGGACTTCGAACCAGGCCTTGCGAATTTGCACTTCTCTCCTTCCCAGTATGAGGCCTTTGCCACATCATGTTCTACCAGATCTTCAGCCAGGCTGAGAAGCAACTGACCTGATGCCCTTCTTCATCTTTATTGGAGCTGAAGGTTTTGGGGCAGCACTATATGTCACCCATGTGGTATTGTTCAGTCCAGATGTCAATTGGAACAGAGAGAACAACTCAGAGAGACTAGAGAGACAGCACAGTGGTAAAATGCTTGCCTTGCTTGAGGTCGAGCTGGGTTCGATCCCTGACATCCTATATAGTCTCCTGAGCCCACCAGAAGTAATTCCTGAGTGCAGAGCCCTAAGCATATCTGGGTGTGACCCCAAAACAAAATACAAGCAAGTAAACAAGAATAACCAGAGCCCTTGAACAAAGTCCAAATAATCAATACAATTTTTCAGCAGTAGATGTAGATTACAGCAAAGAAGAAAGAAGAAAGAAGGTCCAGAATTCTAAGCAAAATTTTTACTTGAGGGCCGAAGAGATAGCATGGAGGTAGAGCATTTGCCTTGCATGCAGAAGGTCGATGGTTCGAATCCCGGCATTCTATATGGTCCCCCGAGCTTGCCAGGAGCAATTTCTGAGCATAGAGCCAGGAATAACCCTTGAGCGCTGCCGGGTGTGACCCCAAAACAAAAAAAAAACAAACAAAAATTTTCACTTGAAGAAACATTTCAAATTAAGGTCTTCCAGAAGCCATCACACATTTTCCACTTAACTAGGAAATAGTTCCCCTCTAAATGCATGAAGACATGTTGATGTATTATGTGGGGGGTCTTCAATGATTAATAAAAATATGAAACTTAAAAAAATGCAGAGGAAAATAAAACAGAAAACAACAGAATAAGAGGGCAGAATTCTATGTACCTGCCTAGTTACATGGTACATGAGAATATCACCCACATCTTGTTGAGGTGTGAACTTTCTTGCTTCCATACTTTCATGCTGGGATGTATACTGGGGTTCTCTCCTTTGGAGAAGTTGTCTTTCTCTCTCTCCTTCCCCCTCTTTCTTCAGAATTTCTAAATAAGCCCTATTTTTACTTCCCAACAAAGGGCATAATTATACAGCATCACACATCAATAAACTCATGTAAAATGTCTAAATTCACCAATTAAAAAGCCAGAGGTTGATAGGATGGATTTTTAAATCAGTCTCAACTATATATTGTCTGTAAGCAATATGCCCAATATATGTTACAAAACATTCCTTAGAGAAAAATATGAGCATATTCATAAAAAAAGGAAAGTTACCAGGACAGAGACTGACATAATCTGTCAAGAATACAAAACAGTACTCAATATGTATGCATTAAACAACAGAGTTGCAAAATATGTCAAACAAAAAACAAAAGCACCAAATGGAGACTTCGACAGTCCTCTGTCAACACCTGATAGAACTCAACAGGCATTGACAGCTGTGGCTAATTGGCTTTTATTAAATGGATTATCCCAACAATATCAGAAGATGTTCTTCCCAGAGTTCATGGTAGATACATCCACATATTACGACATTACAAGAGCCATGAGAAAAACCTCCACAACTTACTAAAAGTAAAATCATACAAAAAGAGCAGCTAAATCCTCTCAGGTGAGATCAGACTGCAAAGTTAAAAAATCTTAGGAGTTTCCTTTTAGAAGGGGATTGAGCTGAGCTCCCACCCTACCCAAAAACCTAGCAGCCCCCTCCCATAGATACCATCTGCCTACAGAAGAAATGGTCCAACTCTTCCAATGTCACCCCATCTTCTGCGTAACTTTACTGGATGGTAAGACTTGCCCAATTCTGGGGGCGGGGGTGTCTTTGGAAGGTAAGAAAAGGATTACCTCTGGGGCAGGAAGAGGATTTGGAGGATTGATTCAGAGAAATTCTGGGAGAGAGAAGGAAAAAGAGAGCTGGTAGGATGGAGGGAGAAGAAACATGTTGAATGCAAGGTTGATTATGAATCCAGTGTAAAAGATTATGATTGAAGCCACACCTGTTGGCTAGGGCCTTGAATAAAGCTGATGTCTCCTGATACCTGACTGCTGTGAATCATTTCCTTGCCACTATCCTGAACCTGCAGACCTAACCGGTTGGAGGGAGTTGGAGGCGCATGGCCTGGGCAAGAAGAGAAAGGCCCCTCCATCCATCTCACCATCATCCACCTTCATCCAGCACTCCATAATTAATCTGTAATTCTATACTCCACTAAGCTCCAAAGAAAATAATGGCCACCGCCTAAACTTCCCAGATAGCCTGGTTCAGGCTGATACTTCTGTGGCATTCTCAGAGAGGGGGAAGCAGATTCCTCTTTCTGCATGAACCACAACAGCCCAATACCACACCCGATGTCATCCAACAGAAACAACACAGCTCTGAGACTTAACCTTATCAAACTTCCAAGCCACCAAATGTGTTGCCTATTTATAAATCCTGAACCACATGGCTGCAAGCAGCTGCATGATATTTCAATATTTTATATAGTGTCAATCCAGTATCACAGGAAATCTGATGGGAAAGTTACATAGAAACCTACCACGCTCAGTGAGTTTAAGCAGGAGCACTAGCATTAGCTGCATTAGCACCAACCACTAAATCCTTAGTAACACTATGGAGAGATGTAACAATCATTTCAATTGACCTGTGTTGATCTAAGTTTTGATAGTTGAATTTGCCTTAGTGCTGTAACCAACAACATGAAGTAAACTTGTTCGTGCCTTCAAAGGAGCAGGCTAAGGAGGTGGGTGGGAAATTGGGCCAGTAGTGAAGGGATGGTCACACTGATGATGGGACTGGTGTTTGAACAGTTAATGCTTGAAAGGACTGTAATATGAACAACCTGGTGAATCATAACATTATAATAAAAATTAAGAAAAATAATCCTGGGGGCCGGGCGGTGGCGCTGGAGCTAAGGTGACTGCGCTAACCTAGGACGGACCACAGTTCGATCACCGGGTCCCCCATATGGTCCCCCGTGCCTGCCAGGAGCGACTTCTGAGCGAATAGCCAGGAGTAACCCCTGAGCGTCACCGGGTGTGGCCCAAAAACAAAAAAAAAAGAAAAAGAAAAAATAATCCTGGGCTGGAGAGATAGCACAGCTTAAAGGATATTTGCCTTGTAAGCAGCCAAGCCAGGAAGGACAGTGGTTCGAATCTGAGCATCTAATATGGTCCCTTGAGGCTGTCAGGGATGATTTCTGAGCACAGAGTCAGAGTAACCCCTAGCATCTCCGGGTGTGACCTCAAAAATAAAAATAAAAAATAAAAACACGAAAAACAAAAGGAAAAAAAGAAGAATACTGGATGGGTTCTCTAAATTACAATGGATTTGTGGGGCAGGTGGGCCAAACCCAGGCATGCTCAGGGAACCATATGCAGAATTGGGGATCCAATAAGGATTAGCTGAATGCAAGGCAAGTACCTTAACCACTGGTACTCTTTACAGTTCCCATAAGAAACTTGAACTAGAAATAAATAACAGAAAAAAAGAAAATATCTCAACACGTAGAATTGAGATGATACTAATAAATAACCCACAGGGGAAAAAAAAGCCTCAAGACAAGTTTTTAAATACATGAACTGGAGATGGGAAGACAGCCCAAAGGATTAGCGGTGCTTGCAAGCAGAAGCTTCAAGGTTTGAATCCTGGCATCACAGTAGTCCCTGAGCACTGTCAGGTATAGTCCAGGTGACCCCCCAGCACCTCTGAGTCCAAGAATCCCTTATTAAAGACCAAGTATTGAACAATCAAACCTGCATAGCTGGATCAAGGGCAGTCAGAAATGGCTGCCATGGCCCCTGAGCACTTCTTGGGCACAAAGCCACTGTAAAGAAAAGTGCATTGAGGGGGCCAGAGCAATGACACAGTGGGTAGGTCATTTGCCTTACACACAGTTGACCCAGGTTTAATCCTCAACATCCCATATAGTCCCCCAAGCCTGCCAGGAGTAATTTCTGAGCTAAGAGCCAGGAATAACCCCCTGGGCACCACTGGGTGCAGCCCAGAAAAAGAAAATTACATTGAACCAAATGAAAATGAAATAGTGCATGGTAAAACTGATGATAAAGTGGGATCCTAAGAGAAAATTTAATATATCCTCAGAAGTGAGAAAAATTCTCAAATCAGCCATCAGAGTTCAAATCTTGAGATGCTAAGGCTAGGAGAACAAAACAGACTCAATACAAACTGAAGAAAAGAAAATAATGATGTAAGAGCAAAAATCAGTGGAGTTGCAAATAAGATTAAAGTTGAAAACTGATGAAAGAATGCTGTTTCTTTGGAAATATGCATAAAATTGGCCAAGTGCTAGTAACAAGAAAATAAAATTACCAATATCAGAAATGAAATGAGTTGCACTGATGTAGCGGGGTGTTCTGTACATGACTGAAACCTAACCACAATCATATCTGTAATCAAGATGTTTAAGTAAATAAAAAAAAGAAAACAGCTACCAGATCTTCCTTCTGGTTCTGTGCTCAGAGCAGACCCCTGGTAGGATTCAAAGTCCCATTTGGTGATCAAACCTGGGTCATTCTTGTACAAGGCAAATGCCCTACCTGCTGTTCTATTACTACACCCCCAGAATGAGCATTAATATCTCTATCTTGAATAAAACAAAACAATAAAACCCTCAAAAAAAAAGAAATGAAATGAGGAATTCTTAAAACAGGGACTCTTAAGACACTAAAAGTGTATTCGTAGAATATAGCAAACATATACATATAATTGACAATTTAAAGAAAACAATAATTCTTTATGGGCCGGGCGGTGGCGCTGAAGGTAAGGTGCCTGCCTTGCCTGCGCTAGACTAGGACAGACCACGGTTCGATCCCCCGGTTTCCCATATGGTCCCCCAAGCCAGGAGCATAACCAGGAGTAACCCCTGAGCGTCACTGGGTGTGGCCCAAAAACCAAAAAAAAAAATTCTTTATAACCATGTCTAATATGAAATAACTTGGGAAAAATATTTAGAAGGGCCGGGGAGATAGCATGGAGGTAGGGCATTTGCCTTGCATGCAGAAGGACAGTGGTTCTAATGCCGGCATCCCATATGGTCCCCCAAGCCTGCTAGGAGCAATTTCTGAGTGTAGAAGAGCCAGAAGTAACCCCTGAGCACTGCTGGGTGTGATCCACCCCCCCAAAAAAATATATATATATGAAACTGGATTTATAAGTGAAAATTCACCCTAAAGAATTTTTCAGGTCCAAGTACTGGAGCAATAGTCTATTGGGTAGGGCGCTTACCCAGGATATGGCTGACCTGAGTTAAGTTTCTGGCATCCAATATGATCCTCCAAGCACTGCCAGAATTAATTCCTGAGTGTAGAAACAGGAATAAGTCCTGACTACCACAAGCTTGACCCAAAAAGTGAAAAAGCAAAACAAAAATAAAAAAAAACATCTAGATCCATTCAGTTTCAATGAAGAAACAAACAAAAAACGTAAAAAAAAAAAAAGTAATACCACTTATACACAACTTCTTACCAAAAAAAATAAGGTTATACTTCTCAGTTTATTAGCTAAGAGTACTCTGATATCAAAACCAAACAAAAACAAAAGATACTCAAATCCTTAACAAAATAATAATAGAACATAGCTATCTAAAAATAAATATGAACCATGACATAATGACATTTATTATGGATTACCAGGCTTGTCCAGCATTCAGAAAGCAAAGTAATCCACTATATTAAGAAACAAAAAAAAGAAAAAATTTTTGACTTTACTAATTGATTAAAATAAAAAAGCATTTAGGAGCCAGAGCAGTGGCACAGAGCGGTAAGGTGTCTGCCTTGCCAGCGCTAGCCTAGGACAGACTGCGGTTTGATCCCCCAGAGACCCATATGGTCACCCAAGCCAGGAGCAATTTCTGTTTTGTTTTTGTTTTTGTTTTCTTTTTGATTTTTGGGCCATACCAGTTTGACGCTCAGGGGTTACTCCTGGTTATGCGCTCAGAAATCGCCCCTGGCTTGGGGGGGCCATATGGGACACGGGGGATCGAAATGCGGTCTGTCCTATGCTAGCCCTTGCAAGGCAGACACCTTACCTCTAGCGCCACCTTCCCGGGCCCCAGGAGCGATTTCTGGATTTCTGAGCACATAGCCAAGAGTAACCCCTGAGTGTCACGGGTGTGGCCTAAAAAACAAACAAACAAACAAAAAAGCACTTAACAAAACCAACATATGTTAATAACAAAATTACAAATATAGTAAAAATTGGAAACTTGATTGAGAATGTCTACAAACTACATTCAGCTGATATATTTAATGTTTAAAGGATAAATATTGTCACTCATTTCAGGAACAAAGCACCAAGAATGTCTCTTCACACCGCCCACATTCACACACTGTGTCATAGTCAACATAGATGGAAAGTTCTAGCTAGTGTAGTAAGATGAGATTAAAAGCATTGATAGGAAAGGAAAAAATGAAACTGCTCTTTCTTGCAAACAGCATGGAGATCTTTTTGTTTTGTTTTGTTGCTGTTTTTCTTTTGGCTTTTTTTTGTTTGTTTTTTGTTTGTTTTGAAGCCACACCTTTCAATACTCAGGAGTTATGCATGCAAGGCAAACATCTTCCCCGATGTACTCTTTCTTGCTCACAGTACATTGGTTTGATTTTTTAAGTAGAAATTTTTAAAAAATAATCAAAATACTTTCCTAGGACTAAAAAGTAAATTTGTCGGGGCCGGGCGGTGGCGCTGGAGGTAAGGTACCTGCCTTCTTACCGTGCTAACCTTGGACGGACCGCGGTTCGATCCCCCGTGCCCCATATGGTCCCCCAGGCCAGGGGCGACTTCTGAGCGCATAGCCAGGAGTAACCCCTGAGCGTCACTGGGTGTGGCCCAAAAACCAAAAAAAAAAAAAAAAAAAAGTAAATTTGTCAGTCATAACATCCAAAATACGCATTTAAACACATTCAAAAAATAATTGTAGGCAGAGCAATAGTACAGGGGGTAAGGCATTTGACTTGCAAATGGCTGACCTGGGTTCCATTCCCGACATCCCACATGTGGTTCCCCTGACCACTGCCTGGAATGATTCCTAAGTACAGTAGGACTAAACCCTGGGCACAGTCAGTTATGAACCAAAAACAAAAACAAAATTGTATTTCTGTAGTGTAGCAATAAGCACATAGACACAAACCATTTTAAGTACAATACTACTAAAAGTTGCTCAGAGGGCTGTAGGGATAGTCCAGTGGGCAGGACACTTGCCTTGCATGCAATTGACCTGGGTTCAATTCCACAACACCCTATATGGTACCCTGAGTCCCAGGAGTGATTTCCGAATGCTAAACCAGGAGTAGTCTCGAACATGATTAGGTTTGTGGCATCACCCCCCAAAAAGATTGTTCAGAGCCAGAGCAATAGCACAGTGGTAAGGCATTTGCCTTGCACGCAGCCAACACAGGACAGAACCTGGTTCGAATTCCGACATCCATATGGTTCCCAGAGCTGAGCCCGCCTGGAGTGACTTCTGAGCACAGAGTTAGGAGTAATTCCTGAGCGCTACTGGGTGTGATAAAAAAAAAAAAAGATTGTTCAGAAGATGAAATACTGATACTGGGGGCCTGGAGAGATAGCACAACAACATTTGCCTTGCAAGCAGCTGATCCAGGACCAAAGGTGGTTGGTTCAAATCCCGGTGTCCCATATGTTCCCCCGTGCCTGCCAGGAGCTATTTCTGAGCAGACAGCCAGGAGTAACCCCTGAGCACCTCCAGGGGTGGCCCAAAAACCAAAAAAAGAAATACTGATACTGGAACAATATTGTGAGGAAGGCAGATTTGATCTCAATACCACTTATGGTCCTCAGAACCCTTCAGGAATAGTCTCTGAGTAAAAAACCAGGAGTAAGTACTGTTTCGTGTGGCCCCAAAACCAATCATCAAAAAAGAAAATGTAGGGGCCCGGGAGATAGCATGGAGGTAAGGCATTTGCCTTTCATGCAAAAGGTCATCGGTTCGAATCCCGGTGCCCCATATGGTCCCCCGTGCCTGCCAGGAGCAATTTCTGAGCATGGAGCCAGGAGTAACCCCTGAGCACTGCCGGGTGTGACCCAAAAACCAAAAAAAAAAAAAAAAGAAAATGTAATACATAGATGTTAAGCTAAAAATAAAAATGCAGAATTTGAACATAGAAAATAATGCCATGGGGCCGGGCGGTGGCGCTGGAGGTAAGGTGCCTGCCTTGCCTGCGCTAGCGTAGGACGAACCGCAGTTTGATCCCCCGGTTTCCCATATGGTCCCCCAAGCCAGGAGCGACTTCTGAGCACATAGCCAGGAGTAACCCCTGAGCGTCACTGGGTGTGGCCCCCCCAAAAAAAAAGAAAAGAAAAAGAAAATAATGCCATGCCTGGAGCCAGGATGTGGCTCAGGTGGTAAAGCACAGGCCTTTCATATATGAGTCCCTGAGTTCAATCCCTAGTACCATGTGTTCCTACAACACAGCAGGAACAGGCCCTGTTGAACCTGATCCCTGAACATGTAGGAGGTAGTCCTGATTCCCCAGATACTGCTGGGTTCAGCAACTGACACAAAGAAAAGAGAGAAAGGACTGAACAGATGGTACAAAGGCTACAGGCTAAGGGCCTGGCCTAGCATGTTTCTTCCCCTCTTGACCCTGTTTGAGTCCTGTCATTGCTTCTGGTCCTCTAAGCATGCCAGACATGACTAAATTTCTTGCACACAGGACCAGCTGTGGCCCCAGAGCATTGCTAGATGTGAACACTCTCCACTTCCCTAATTTTTAAGTGGGGAAAAAAAACCAAACCATGTTGATAGTAGTCAAAGGATTGATGTACTGAATGAAAAAAGTACAGCCTGTTAAATTTACATAATATTTTCACACACCTAACAAAAATTATGAAAATGAAGAACGAGAGGCTGAAGCAATAGCACAGCAGTGGGGCATTTGCCTTGCATGTGGCCAATCTGGAACAGACCAAGGTTTGGTTCCCAGCATCCCTGAGCCTGCAGGGAGCAATTTCTGAGTTCAGAGTCAGGAGTAACCCCAAGTGCCACTGGGTGTGACCCCCCCCTCAAAAAAATGGAAAAAAAGGAGAACTAATTAGTGGTAGCCAGGAGCAAAAGGGGTAAGAGGGAAGTGTGCTTTGGCTCTGTAAGTGCAACAGTAGAGGTCCTTGTGGAGCCGGAAATGTCCCATGTCCTGACTGTACTTGTGTTGAAACTGGGTTGTGAAGGTGTACTTTGATTTTGCAAGATGTCAGCTGGGGCTGTGACTCAGTGGTAGAGCACATACCTTATATGGATGAGGTGCTGGACTTGATAGAAAAGGAAAGGAAGAAAAGAAAGAAAAAGAGAAAGGGAAAGAAAGAAAGGAAGGAGGAAAGAAAGAAAGAAAGAAAGAAAGAAAGAAAGAAAGAAAGAAAGAAAGAAAGAAAGAAAGAAAGAA
>PVKC010053653.1:0-10094 GCA_004027635.1 Crocidura indochinensis | reverse complement strand
TTAGTTAGAGTAATAACTGCATTTTGAACTGTCCTAAAAATGAGAACCTATGAGGGAAATGGAGAGCCTGTCCAGAGTACAGGCGGGGGGTGGTTGGGGAGGAGGGAGATTTGGGACAATGGTGATGGGAACGTTGCACTGGTGATGGGTGGTGTTCTATACATGACTGAAACCCAAACACAACTATGTATGTAATCAATGTGTTAAAATAAATAAAAAAATGGAAAAAAAATTGTATTACAAAGTTATACTCATAAAACAGCATAGTATTGGAATAAAGAAAAACCCTCTGATCAGTGGAATAGACTTGATTATTCAGATAATGTTACCCAGACATATAGTAACTTAATCTTTGTTAAAGGGTCAATAAATTCAAAATGAAGCAAGGAAAGTCTCTTCAATAAGGGATGTTGGGACAACTGGTCAGCAACTTGCAAAAAAAAAAAAGTAATAAGTGAATTCAGACCTCCATTTAATACCACGGACAAAGGTCAAATCCAAATGGATTAAAGACCTTGATATCAGGCCTGAATCCATAAGGTATATAGAAAAACACGTAGGTAAAACAATATATGACATTGAGACTAAAGGAATCTTCAAGGAGGAAATAGCACTCTCTAAACAAGTGGAAGTAGAGATGGGACTATATTAAGCTGAGAAGTTTCTGTACCTGAAAGGAACTAGTGCCTATGATACAAAAGCTACCCATAGAATGGGAAAAATTATTCAGGTAAGGTGCTAATATATAAGATATGCAAAGTACTGACAGAACTTAACAAGAATAGACATCTAACTCCATTAAAAAATGAGAAGAAATGAGCAGACACTTTCTCAAAGAAGAAATACAAATGGTCAAAAGCACATGAAAAAAATGCTACCCATCACTTATCATCAGGGATATGCAAATCAAAACAATGAGATATCATCTCATGCCACAGAGACTGGTACACATCACAAAAAAAACCCAAAAACAACAACAACAAAAAACAAAAAACAAGAACAAGAACAATTAGTGCTGGCGGGGATGTGGAGAAAAAGAAACTCTCACTGCTGGTGGGAATGCCGTCCAGCCTTTATAGAAAACAATATGGAGATTCCTCAAAAAACTGGAATTGAGCTCCCATATGATCCAATTATACCACTCTTAGGGATATACCCCAGGAACACAAAAATACAACTCAAAAAATCTCGTCTTTACATCTATATTCATTGCAGCACTATTTACAATAGCCAGACTTTGAAAACAACCCAGATGCTCTTCAACAGATGAATGGATAACAAAAATTGTTGTACCTATAAACAATAGAATATTATGCAGCCTTCAGGAGTGATAAAGTCTTTTTCCTATGCATGGATTTTGATGAAACCTATTATGCTGAGTAAAATAAGTCCAAGGGAGAGAGATAGACATAAAATAGTCTCACTCATCTATGTGCTTTAAGAAAAATAAAAGACATTATTGTAATAATGCCCAGAGCTGAGGGCTGGAAGTACAGACTCATGATCTGAACCTCACCATAAACAATGATGATTGCAGGTAGAGAATTAACAACACTAACAATTACCATGACAGTGTGAAGTATTGAGAGATTTAGAATAGTCTTGAATATAGGCCGGAGTGAGGATGGGGGAGATAGGGGGATTGATGGTGTGAATATTTCATTGGTGAATGGGGCTGTTCTTTTTATGACTGAAACTCAAATATAATCATATTTGTAATCAAGGTGCTTAAATAAAATATTAAAAATAAAAAATAAAAATAACAGAATAATAAGGCAAAAATATTAACCCATTTGAAAAAAAAAGTCATTTCTCAAGGCCCAGATCTGTTGAAAGAGCATGAATAGTGTGATCTGGGAAGTTGTAATTTGCCAGAAATCAAAGTAGAGATGATAAAGCAGCATACAACTTACCTAAGGAGAAAAGTGAATTACAAAAGGTAGAGTCTAAAACATTAGTTATTCTGAAAATTAAAATATGAAAAAGAACAATTTTCACATGAGTTTCAGAACCAAGTAGGTCTTGAAGACCAATTTCATCTTTTAAGAAAAACTGGGCTCTTAGGCCCTGGTTCCCAGTGTCACTACTTTTTTAATCCATTGCCATCTGGGAACTTCTTGCCTTTGCCGGGCAGAGAGTCCTGCCTCCAGGACCCCGGCCCCAGAGCCTTCACTGACCGTTGGGAAACTCAGACTGCTCCAGCTCAGAAGCAGAAAGGTGGGTACAAAATGGAAGTTGGGTACACACCACAACAGTTCACCAGTCTTCTACACAGGACCTGTACAGAAACCAGGATCTATAACTACAGAAACCTGTCAACAACAACTATGAGACTGAAGAGCTAACCACAGAGAGTGACTAGGGGGGTGGACAACTGAGTATGTCTGAAACCTTGAGTTGTTCTTATGCCAAAGTTCTTCGGGAGTAAGATCTCCTTGTTTTTTAGACTTTAGGTGTTTATTTCCAATTTCTTGCATATTTTGCTGTACCTATGCAAACAACAATTGCCACCAGTCTTCAAATACCATCATATTGAATATTAGATTCCAACACATAAGTTTGGGGGTTAAAATCCAGTTTATACATGATAAATTTGGTATTTCCATTTTGTAAATTAAATTTTATTTTATTGAAAACATTGTATTGACAAAATCGTTCATTCTTGAGCTTCAGACATACAATAAATCGGGGCCAATCAGAGCACCAGTGTCAACCTCCCTCCACCATATTTACAGAGTGTATCTCAACCACAGCCATTTGCCCCCTTCTCAGCTCCCAGCCTGCCAATATAACAGGCCCAATATAATAGCTTAGATTGTTAGAATTTGGGTCTCATGACTCCATTGTTGACTTTGGCTTGTATATTTAGTTCTGTCTTTTTTTTCTTCACAAGTGCACCTGAGACCACTTGGCCCCTGGACCCCAACCTTTTATTTCTGTGTTTCTTTTCCTCCATTCAGTTTCTTTCCTTCTCCATGCTATACTTTGGGGCTAATTGTATTCAAGACAACTCCCATTTAGACCATTGCTTTTCTTCATGCAGTCTTTCTAAATAACACATATAAGTGATATCATTCTGCATTTATCCTTATTCTGACTTACTGCATTAACATAATATCTTCCAGTTCCATCCAATTTGCAGCAAATTATATGATTTTATCATTCCTTTCAGCTATGCAGTATTCCATTTTATACATGTACTACATCTTCATGATCCAAGTTTTTGCTATTGTAGTGAGTGCTGCAATGAATAGCAAATGTGCATATATCCTTTTGATGAATGTTTTTCTGTCCTGGGTATAGCTACCGAAAAGAGGGATTTTTGGGTCATATGACAGCTCAATTTTGAGTTTACTGACAATCTTCCATACTGTTTTCCATAAGAGTTGGACAAGGCAGTATTCCCAACAGCAGTGGTTGAGAATTCCTTTCTCACAGCATCTCCGCCAACAGATTGTTCCCATTATTATTATTATTATTTTTTTGGTTTTTGGGTCACACCCGGCAGTGCTCAGGGGTTACTCCTGGCTCCATGCTCAGAAATTGCTCCTGGCAGGCACGGGGGACCATATGGGGCACCGGGATTCGAACCGATGACCTTTTGCATGAAAGGCAAACGCCTTACCTCCATGCTATCTCCCGGGCCCCTGTTCCCATTATTTTTGATATATGCCATCATCACTGGTGTAAGATAATATCTCATTGTTGTCTTGATTTAGATTTCCTTAATGATAAATTATGAGCATTTCTTCATGTGTCTGTTGGTCATCTGTTGATCTTCCTCAGAGAAGTGCTAGTTTATTTTTTCACTATTTTTATGGGATTTTTGCTTTTGTGACTACTTTGTATATCCTAGATATCAAACCTTTATCTAATGTATTGAGTGCAAAAATTTTCTCCCATTCAGTTAGCTTTCTTCTAATTTTAGCCCATGTTATTTTGCCATCAGAAACTTTTTAGCTTGATGTAGTCCCATTTATTCAGGTTTGATGCTATAGCTCTTACCATTAGCATTCTATCATCTACGACTTCTTTGAGGTCTAATTGTTAATGTTTTCTGCTTATGTTTTTCTCAATAAACGTTATAGATTGATTATAGATTTATAGGTCTTTAATTCACTTGGAATGGACTTTTGTGTAAAGTGTGAGATATAGGTCAATCTTTAATTTCTTACATGTGGTTATCCAATTGTTCCAACACCATTTGTTGAAGAGACTATAAAGCATTTCAATTTCTTGGCTCCTTTGTCAAAGATTAATTGACCATATACTTGGGGTTTATTACTGAATATTCTATCATAATTCATTGGTCCTAAAGTCTCTTTGTTCCAATACCATGCTGTTTTGATCACTATGGGTTTATAGTAGCCATTCAAATTAGGTAAAGATATGCTTCCCAGTTTCTTGTTTTTCAATATGGAGTTGACTAACTTAGATCTTTTGTTTTTCCACACAAACTTTATAATTGATTGTTTTAAGTCCTTGAAGAATGTTATCTGAATTTAAATAGGAATTGAATTGAATCTATTTAATAGTTTAGGTAAGTGGTCATTTTGATAATCCTGATTCTTGCAATCCATGAGCATAGTCTGTTTTTGTTTTTCTATTTACTTTTCAATTTCTCTCTGAAGAGCTTTGAAGTTTTCATCGTATAGGTCTTTAACTTCTCAGGTTGATTCCTAGGTACTTGATAGTTTTGGACACTATTTTAAATGAGATCGATTGATTGATCTCTTCTCCTCTGAGTTAATATTTGAATAAAGGAATGCAACTGTCTTTTGTGTATACATCATTATAAATTTGGATAAAATCACATATGTGGCTTATATTATCTTTCTTTTGGATAGTGACATTTCAGAACAAATGACATGCTTGATTTATAAAGCATAATTACCTACTGTCTTAAATGATCTTAAACATCATTATGTTTTTCATTATGTTGCAGCAGTGGATATAGACTCATGGTTAAAATTACAGTTGATGTAGTACAAGAAATTAATATTTTTAGGTTTTTTTTTGTTTTGTTTTTGGGCCTCACCCAGTGGTGCTCAGGGGTTACTCCTGGCTGTCTGCTCAGAAATAGCTCCTGGCAGGCACGGGGGACCATATGGGACACCGGGATTGAACCAACCACCTTTGGTCCTGGACCGGCTGCTTGCAAGGCAAACACCACTGTACTATCTCTCCGGGCCCGAAATTAATATTTTTAATTTAGAAATTTGTCTCAAATTTTTCTACACAAGAAAAAAGTACCATCATGTGGAATTAATTAAGAATTAAGTAAAATTCTTATTTTATTGATAATTTTTTAAAAAAAAATTATAAAACTTTAGAGAAAGGACAAGAAGAGGAAGGAAAGCATGGAAACTCTTAGGTTATTTTAAATGAGATCTATTAATTAATCTCTTCTCCTCTGAGTTGATATTTGTAGAAATTGCTCCTAAATTGTAGGTTCTGAAAGAAAAATTCCTAAAGTTCTATGTATAAAAATAGTGGTGAAAATATGTCCTTATTTTTCCACGGAGATAACTCTATTATTACTTTCCTCTAAATATTTAATTCATTTTTAAAGATAAACAACAGTGTATGTTTTTACAAATAATTATGAGATAATGTGTGGAGGATATCCATAACACTTTTTGATGAAAAGCTTAAAATCATATTTTTTGTACATTCCCAGCTCCCATGCTTCATTTTAAGCAGTTGATTATTTTACTTATCTTAATTTTAGTTTTTTATGTTATCTTGATGTCTTGGATGCTTTTCAAGCTTTTTTGTTTGTTTAGTTTTCTTTTTGGTGGGGGCCACACCCAGCAGCACTTACAGATTTCTCCTGGCTCTGCTCTCAGAAATTGCTCCTAGAAGGCTTAGGGGACCATTTTAGATGCTAGGGATTGAACCTGGGTCTCTAGCAAGGCCTACTGTTGTGCTATTGCTCTGGCTCCTTTTTTAATTATCTTTTTAAAATAATTTATTTCCCTATTATCTTCTGTTATTTTCTTTTTATTTGACTTTGTCTGGAAGTGCCAGAATAAAGTGTGTAGCTTGCTCTTTGCAGAGCTTCAAGATCAAGGAAGTCTCAGTGAGCCAAATGATGTTGACCTGAAATGTGGGAGATGATATGCAAAGGTGATTTATTGCTCATAGTAAAAATCAAGAAATTTAAAAATGTGTTGGCGATATCTAGAACAAAGTTTTGTTGGAGAAAAAATTGTTAAAAGCTAGTATTGAATTGGAATTGATGTTGTTGACATATATCCCCAGCTCCCATAAAAATTAAAGTCATACAAAGATAATTTAATATATAAGTAGATGTTGCCAAGTGAATATATTCCTACATTTATTTTATAAGTAACGCACTAACTAAATCTAGAATTGATAGTTTTGTTACATGAAATACCAGAACCTCTCTGAAAAATGTTAAAGATTACCATTACATGGAATCATAATATAAAGAAATTCTCAATGATTGGAATACCAATGTTACCTCACAGATTATAAACCATTTAAAAAAACTGTGAATTCTCAGGGATAAACTAAAATATAACTATATGAGGAAGAAAGAAAAGATTATTCACAATTGTAGTCGATATTGTAACAAATACAAATATTTAATTCATCAGTATGAAAACCAAACTTTCCTTTCTCAGGACTTGTTTTTGATTTTTTTTTAATGATTTTTGGGACATATTCAATGGGACTAAGAACTAAGTTCTGCACTCCAAAATCACACCTGGCAGACCTCAGAAGACCACAAGGGGTGCTAGGAATCAAACCTGGGTCATCTGCATGCTAGGCAAGTGCCCTACCTGCTGTACTATCTCTCCAGTTGTCCCCTTCCTGACTTCTCTGAGTTGGAGACTCAATGAGGGGGTGATTTCTACTGGGCAGTGCTGTCTATCTTTCTTATTCAAGGCAATTGCTTCCTTTTCTTCTCATGTGCCATTCTCTCATGGGTCCTAGATGATACTTTTATTCAAATGATCTATGTTGTTGTATAATGAGGTAACAGTTCTTAAAAGAAAAAAGCAAAAACAGTGAAGCACTGTAAGCACAAATTCAAGTACCTAATCACACACAGTTGCAATTGGAGATTGCTTAGAGCTTTGGGTCACCTCAACCTTATATTTATCTGTGCAGCACAGATCAAGTAGGGTTCACTAAGCTTCACTGGCATCACCTTTAAATAGAAATTATCTTGTAAATTGAAATAAAACAACATGTGTAAAATGATTCTCATGGAGGCTGGCAGTTCACAAAAATGCAGCAGCAATTGCATTATCAGTGCTATTGTCAAGTGGATATGTGTTAAATTAAAATGACTTATTTGACAATGATGACTGTCTCTTGTTACCTTGAAGGCTGTGATGCTAAACTGTGTTAGTTACTATTCCCAGATATTAGTTTGAAGTTACTTCCAAGGGGAAGATTATGTTTCCTTGACCTCCTGACATGAGACTTGGTCATGTAACTTACTTTGACCTGTAAAAATAAGCAGAGGTAAGATGTGTCATTCATTAGTACAAACTCTTGGAGTCATTGTGTGTATGTGACCATTTCTTCTCTTCCCCATGCCATGAAAATTATAAAAGTGTACATAGAGGCCACTTCAAGAGAAGGGGTAAATATATCTTCAACCCATGATAAATATCACAAGTCAGAAATATGATCCTTTTTATTTTTTTGGTATCAAGCAATATGCTGATATGGTTTGTTACTGTTGCATGACCTGTATTTTAAGAATGTCTCAGTTGCGTAAATTAATGCCTACATTTCTACCCCAATTCCCTCATTTCCTCTTAAAGAAGGAATTATTTTCTTAGGACCCAATGACTCAGCCACACCCCTAGAGAAAGTTTCTCAGTTTGGTATCTGTCTTTTCCAGTGGAAGGAACAATTCTTTCCAGAAAATGAATTTTAGGTTTGGCACTAGACTGAAAGCATTTTGTGGACTCCTGGTGCTTTGCTTTCATATGAATTGCAATTGCGGGTACTGATCCTTCACAACTCAGCATAGCAGGCAATTACTACTAGTGTTTCTTAAATGGTCCTTTTCCAAAAACAACTTATGAATATAAAAATCAAAAGCTAAAGTTTCATTGTTCTTTACTTGGAATAAATCCCAGACAACTGAACTGAATTTATTCATAATACATGAAAAGAAAAATGCTTAAGAAAATCTCAGTGGGAATAGGGAGAAAGGTAGGGAATGGGATGATAATGAAAATGAAACTACATTATCACAAGGCAAAGAAGAAGCAAGTTCAGGACATTTTAATTAGAAATTTTATATCTTTGAAAATTAGACTTGTTTACTTACAGTAATGTGCATGCTTGACCATTGAACATTGAATGACTACGTGAGTTCCAAAATGGTTTTTTTTTTTTTTTTGGTTTTTGGGTCAAGCCCAGCAGTGCTCAGGGGTTACTCCTGGCTCCATGCTCAGAAATTGCTCCTGGCAGGCACGGGGGACCATATTGGGCACCGGGATTCGAACCATATGACCTCTTGCATGAAAGGCAAACGCCTTCCCTCCATGCTATCTCCCGGGCCCAGAGTTCCAAAATGTTTATTTCAGAGATGAACCTACCATGTTTTTAGAGTGAGATTGTCTTTGTTCAGGAATTGAATATATAGTAGGTCCTCATATGAGGATTTCTGGTATAGGATCCTTGGGAATCATAGGACTTATCTTGACAATGTGTTGGAGAAGTGGTGACTTCTTAATGTATCATGGATATTTGTTGTTTTATTGTTTTTATTGTTTTATTGTTGGTAAGTCCTGGTGATGAAACTTAGTAATGAAAAATGTTTTCTATCTTAGTCAACTTGGATCACAATTACAAAATACTGTAGATGCTGATTTAAAAGAAATGTTTTCAAGAAAAAAGAGAGAAAAAGATAAAGAAAGAAAAAGAGAGAGAAGAAAACTTTTCTCATGGTACAGTAAACTGGGTTTCTAAGAGCAGTGTGCCAGCTTTGGTGTATTTTTTTAGTGAAGAATCTTTTCTTGGATTATTTACAGATTAGGATCTTTTTGAGTACCTAATGGTGGAGAGAAAAACACCAATATCTATCAAGAAAGGTTCTAGTTTTAGTGAATCATTGTTTCATCCCTTATTTAACCTAAATCACCTCCTAAAGTGTCCTATATTCAGTCTAAACACATTAGGTAGGGTTAGGGTTTCAGCATATGAATATGGAGGGGGCACAGTTCAATGCATAACATTCCTAATTCACTCTTTGGTCAAACTGGTTATTCATATTATTGTCAGGAAAAAAAACTAAGGGTACTAGCCTAGCAAGCATGATAATAATAGGTTTTTAATTCTAGTAGTAATGTGTTAACAGGTAAATAAAAAATTTTATATTTTGTTCATTTCTTAAAATCATTGAGTTTCTATTATATATGAAGAGCTATTCCAGAAAATGAATATACATCCATGAAAATTACAGGTGAATGGAAAATATTACAAGTCAGTGGACAATGTAAGTAGATCTTTGCAATTCTCCTTTGAGCTGAGGTTCAGTCAGATGAAACACTGCCTTCATGAAATTATTTTACGTGTATCACTGAAAATCTCATGACTAGCTCAACTACTCATAATGAGTGCACTAACCTTTCCAAAGATGATGGTGGGAAGATTTAATCTTGCCATGTCAAAGTGTCATGTCAGTCCCTCTGGTTTACCTCAGCATCCATTTGGGAACAATAACAAATCCCCAAACTACACTACCTGCCCTTCTTTCAAAGTCTGACTGCAGTGGGTGCTGGGTTTATATTTTTTTCTGATTGGAGAGAATATTTATGTTTGACTGGCTCCCTAAGATCACCATATGTCTGCTCTTGGACCATCCTCAGCTTGTTCTCATTATCTTCCCTAAAGAGTTTGTGATCATCCTTGGAGAACCTTGCTCTTTGCTCAGTTCTCATGATTGCCTTTGGAGCTGCTTAGCTGCTGAGACCTACTGAGACTCAGTCACATTCTCCACCTGACCCTTCTGGTGTTTTTTAGAATTCCCCTTTATTCTGGAAGTTAAGCCCAGACAGGGAGTAGTTGTGGTGCGTGTGTGTGTGGGGGTGGTGTTGTGT
>PVKC010053652.1:0-10094 GCA_004027635.1 Crocidura indochinensis | reverse complement strand
TTCTGGCTATCAACGCACATGTCTCAAACACATGTTGTACCACTTTTCGATCTCCCCAAGCCTTAGGATGTAATTTTTTTTAAATAAAAAATTTTAAACAAAAATAGGAAAGTGAAATTTGGACTGTCCTCCATTCTTAGTTCCTTTGTTGGAAAAATAATTAGACTAATTCTTCCTGTTAGCAGTCATTTAAAAATAAAAATACTCTGTGCCATAACAGTCAACAAAGCTTCTATTCTAGAGATTCATTCCTGATTTAATAAGTTTGTATTTAGTAGCATGTATCCACCAAAAACGGGGGCCACCCTCTCCCACCAAGACCACAAAATACCCCTACTCTCTCTCATCCTTGTGGTTACCAGTTTATTTATCAACTGTGGCAAATGGCAATCTTTATACCATACTTAGCTAAATATTGTTTGCTTTAGGAACAAAGCACAGAGGACAAATATGTCAATGTGGTTTTCTATTTGGAGAGGGAATGGGCTAACAGTAGAAAAACAGCTGATTCTCATCCTTACAGCCCCAAGTTATTTGGCTGCTGAAGCTTCAAAGAGCCCTCAAGGCTCCAAGGAGACACTTAGACTTGCACACAAGAGTCAGGCATTAGATTGGGTGCAAATAATCTGATAAGTCTATAGATTCTCAGCTTCTAGCATGAAGCAAGTTGGAAAGACTACTACAGCACCCTGACTTCATTATTATAATTAGTTTATAGGGGGAAAAGATCTCTTCTTTTTGGACCTTCTACAAGAGACTTTTATTGGTCAGGATTTATGCTGATTCCAGTAAACTAAATACGGGTAAGTGTTAATTTCAGCAAAATCAACATTAAAAGAAAGAACTTCTATTTTAAAAGCCCACCCATTAAGAATAAAGGGAAAAAAAACTTCAAATCTAAAATAATACTTGGGAGTGGGATGGGGAATGATAGTTAAAAAGGAGAATATTTTATTTTAATTCCTCTATTTTATTTAATTATAAGCACCTTATGACCCACTTAATTGATTTCAACAATAAATTGGTCACAATTCTCATATGGAAAAATATTGGTCTTACAGGACCCCATTTATGAGTGGAAAATGATTTAGATATGTGGCACTGAGCCTATGAGTAAAGCAGATATGTAATTTTAAGTCATAATTGTCTGAGAAAGAGGAAATATAGGGTTTCAGGGCCACCATGTATAAAAACACAAATATATTTTTACAAGCATTAAATTTTCTAGAGTCAGGACTGAACTACAACAATAGTGGCAAGTTAAAATATCTTGTTTATTTGCTTTTCTATAGATCTATCGATCAAGCTTTGATAGGATTATCAATTTTAATGAGTGAGAGAAGTAGAATGCCTGTATCAGGAGGGAGGGAATTATTGGTGATGGGAATGTTGCACTGGTGAAGGGGGATGTTCTTTATATGACTGAAACCCAACTGCAATCATGTTTGTAATTAATGTGATTAAATAAACATCTTATTTTTAAAAAATAAATTAAGGTCCAATAGTAAGTGACTTTAAAAAATATTTATTGTGTGTAATAGAAAAAGGACCCAATTAAAATATGATAAAATAGATGTACTGCAAACATTAATAAATATTTGTTGGTGGAATTATTATTATTATTTTGTGAGAGGGCATACCCACTGGTCTCAGGGCTTATTCTTCGCTCTGTTATTTTTGTTTTGTTTTGTTTTGTTTTTTTTGGTTTGGTTTTGGTTTTTGGTTCACACCCAGCAGCGCTCAGAAATCGCTCCTGGCAGGCCCAGGGGACCATGTGGGATGCCGGGATTCAGAGAGTGGTCCTTCTGCATGCAAGGCAAACGCCTTACCTCCATGCTATCTCTCCGGCCCCCTTTACTCTGTTCTTAGGGATAATTTCTAACAGGGTTTGGTGGAATATAGGTGGTATCAGGGATTAAACCCAAGTTGGCGATATGTATGGCAAGCTCAGACCCACTCCCACAAAATTGCTTTTTTGTCGCCACTAGTACTAAACTCTCACAAGCTAAAAAGAACATATTAAATACAAAGTTGACTTCCAATTTAAAATATAAACAAAACAGGAACAGTTTATAATGATAAAAGGGTAAGTTTACAAAAGAATATGTATTATTGAGTATGTATCTAAATCCAAATTTCCAAGTACGTAAAACAAATGTTGGGGGAACTAAATAAATAAGAATAAATAAATAAATAAGAATATTAACAATTTGGGCCTGGAGAGATAGCACATCGGCGTTTACCTTGCAAGTAGCCGATCCAGGACCAAAGGTGATTGGTTCGAAACCCAGTGTCCTATATGATCCCCCGTGCCTGCCAGGAGGGATTTCTGAGAGAACAGCCAGGAGTAACCCCTGATCACTGCCGAGTGTGGTCCAAACCCCCCCCAAAATAAACAAAAAAACCCAGAATATTAACAATTATAATAGGATTTCAATACTTTAATTTTCAGTAATTAATAAAAATTAGCATAAATCAATAAGCACATGGAAATTTGAATGTTATCAACAAACTAAATCTAATTTACATTTGAAAATACCAGGGAGCTAGTAAAAAATTTTAAGTGCATATGAGATAGATTATATACTATGTCATAAAATAATTATCTGTGAATTTAAAATAATTAGAACAGCTCAAAATATATTTCCTAAAGAAAATAACATCATTATACAAGAAATAAAATGTTTTATGAAGTAGTAACAAAAACTGGCATAAATTCAATGTTACCATACCTTATCTGCCACCAAGACTAATAAATTTCCAACCAGTCCATAAGACCTTTTGTTTCAGTGCCAGAAATTCTCCTTAACCTCGGTTTTATATCAGAACCAAAGTGTTTATTTTTATTGAACATTTTTATTCTCTTTCTTTGTTTCTATTCTGACCTATGACTGAGAATATCTGACATTTGTCTTTCTCATTCTATCTAACTTACTTCACTTACACGATCCACTTCAGTGTCATCTATGTTTTAGGAAAAAAAGCAAGACTGTCTTTTTTTTTTATCGTTTAATAGTGCTCTATTTCATTTGTCACAATTTCTTCATCTTTTCCTCTGTCATTGGACTTTTAGACTGCTTCCATATCTTGGCTATTAGAAATAGCATTGCAGTGTACATAAGAAGGAAGGAGTGTGTGTGTGTGTGTGTGTGTGTGTGTGTGTGTGTGTGTGTGTGTAATATTTGTGCTCCCAGTATAGACATCTCTCAGTTAAGTTGCTGGATCACATTGTGATATGGTACTTACATTTTTAATTTTTGGAGATCCAGTTTACATTTTCAACAGTGAATGAATTCCTATTTTCCATAACTAGTACTTATTGTTTTAGTCTTTTTTTAACATGGGTCATTCTTATAGGTATGTAGTGATATCACATTATTGTTTTGATTTTCATTTTTCTGATAATCAGTGATGATAACAATTTTTTCATATCAATGTTAGCTATCCATCTTCTTTATAAAAGTGTGCATTCAGATTCTCGTCCCCACTTTTGATATAAATATTGGTTTTATAGTAGTTGTTGAGATTTTTAATACTCTTATCTATGTTTCCTATTAGGTTTTGATCAGAAGTGTTATGTACAAATTTATTTTCCTACAATAGGATATTGTATTCTTTTTGATAGTAGTTTCTTTCACAGTGTAGACAAATAAATGATATTGATATTCTAGAATATCTAGGATGTAGGATATGGTCTCCTACATCAAAGAATATTAATTTTTGGGAGTGGAGGTTTTTATGCATTGTCATTGCTATATACTTTGTGAATGGAACAGCGGTGCATGGCATATAATAAGACCTTAATAAATACATATTGATGGGGGGAATGACGTGCACTTTGAAAAAAACAGTTGGGATTTTGTTTACATTTTTCACACTTATAAGTCTTGCATTAAATGTAGACTTGTGAGGAATAGACATCCTTTACTTCTGATATTATAATTCTGGCTTAAAACTATGAAAGATTTCTATTTTTCTTTAAATAGAAATAAATGCAAAAATGTTCTTAGAGGCCTGAAGTCAAATGAAAGAAATAATCCCTCCCCAACCTGCTATTTATCCTAATCTCTTTTAGAGTGAGTCTTTGTGGTCCTCAGTCCCTTAAGCACTTTCTAAGGATGAACTAGATCAGATTCAGAAAGATGAAAGGAAGTGAAAACCTCAGATTTAAAAATGAACTAACTCCCAAATCATAGCAGTGGTCTATAGTGTGTACAAGCAGGGAACAATTACTCAAAATAAGCTGGGATGCATTTATGCTTGTTGAGTCTTACCTGGGCTTTCTCTCCTTTGTTTCTTTCCTTTCCATTCTTTATGTTTTTTCCTTTATTCCTTCCTTCTGTTTTCATTCTTGATCTTTAAGGTTTATAAAAACCTTATAAACCTTTATTCTTAAATTATTCTTCTGTAACACACACATACACACAATAATGAATATGAAATTAATGTTGTCTAGAATTTACTTTATAAAAAATAAATATCTTTTTAGAAAAACAGTATTTTTCTTTTAAAAACCATTCCTAATTTATATCTTAAGATTGTTATAATTTAGGCACAATTTTCTACTTTTCTTTTATAACCATATCTATTATCTCCTGAATTATAATGATTAATTTTATAATTTAGAAATCGAGATTTACCTACTTCTTGAAATGTTATCACATTTAATCCTTACAATAATCCTAAACAAATAAAATTCAAAACAAGCAAAGAAAGTTCACCATAAAGAGAAGTCCTTATTTTCACTCATATTTTCTTTAAGCTGAATACATGTTGAAAATCACATCTGATTTTCATTGAAATTTCTTAGGCAGTTAGATGTGGGTATGAACGAGGGAATGCATTTTCTTTGAATTCTGTAGCTTTTCTACTCACTTCTTTAAACTTTTTTTTTCTTTTTTAACCATATGTTTTTGTATTATATTAATAAAAAATGTGAGATCCCTTGCTGGGGGTATTAAGCTTGAGGGAACTTATATGTTTAAGGAAGAAAGAAAGAATGCTTTCTGCTTCATCTTTCTAATGTACAATCACATCTTTCAGTGCCAATTCTGGGGAGGGAAATAATAGCCATAAATTGCTTCTATCAAAAAAATCACTTCATAAGTCAATCCAATTGTTGCTTGTGTAATTAAAGGTTTATGTCATTGGATCACATAAAATAAATTAATTAAAATGCAAAATTATGTGACTATAGAGACAACTGTTTCCAAATTCTCTAAATATAAGATATTAATCCAAATTCACTTTGTTCTAAGACCCAGGAAAATCAATTAAGCGGAGTCCAAAAAATCCTTGCCAATCATTTTGAATGACTATGATTTAGAATCTTGTGACTTTTCTAGAAGCTTCTTCTACACTCCTTTCTTGTTTATTGCTGTCTTTACCTCTTCTTTTAGAAGTAACTTGAGAAGGGGAATAAAGGAAAAGAAACTTATAATTCCTCACTAAAATTCTATCCACATCAAGTTCTGACTATTTCACTCCCTACTAATCTCCCAAGGAGAACAGTTGGCTGGTTCCTGTGCTCACCAGGATCTTTCTATGAGAAGATATTTGACCCCTTGCTTGCAGATGTGGTTGGAAGTGAAACCATATGTTTCACTGCGTCAGCCCCTCTTACACAGAGAAGTTAGCCTGAACAGCAGGAGTCCATATCTCTCATAAGAAATAGAAAATGAGATAAAGCTCTGTCTTCCTCTGCCTTGCTCAAGAGGAAGAGAGATGAGTTGAGTGACACTGTATAGATTGGCAAAACATTTCTCCTCCAGGGCAGTTTTTGTATGTGCCTCTTTTCCAGGCCTAACATCTTCATGAGTTGATGACGAAGGTGGAAGCCATCATTAATTTGAATATCTTTAAGGCACCATTGGCAGCAAGAGCTTTCAAAAATATATGGGACTTTCAGTACACTGAGTAGACACCTGCCTGTGAAATACTAAAATTAGGTATAGAGCAAGGCCCAGTATACTTCCATAAATCTCTTTATGCTTTAAAGTGTTCATGTCAAAGACTTAACTTCCCTTTAAGAAAAAAAAAGAAGAAAAGGAAAACTATCCTCTCTCAGATTCATCTCAACAGGCCCCTTGTCTGCTTTTTTGCCACTTGGTCATAACTTAGACACTTCCTTATTTCTCCTTGTTCAAGTGTTTTAGAAAGGAAACTCCTAGAGTTGGAACAATAATACAGTGAATGGGGCCTTTACCTTGCATGCAGCCCACCTGTCTTGAATGCCTAAAGCCCCTGAGCCCTTTGGGATTAATCTCTGAGCTCAAAGTCAGGAATAACACCTAAAAACTGCCATATATATCCTGAATCCTCCAAGCTCCTACAAATAGATGATAACCACTATATTCAGATCTTTTTTGGACATATTAATAAATTATGAGTTCCTATGGTTATATTCATTTCTTACCTTTTCTCTTTCTCTTCATAGGCACAGTTAGAGAAGAAATTTTCAACTTTTACTGTGGCAGACAAACCTTAACAAAACACAGTGTGATTATTGAATCATTCGTTTCTTTCTTTTTTTTGGGGGGGGTCACACCCGGCAGCGCTCAGGGGTTACTCCTGGCTCCATGCTCAGAAATTGCTCCTGGCAGGCACCGGGGACCATATAGGGCACCGGGATTTGAACCGATGACCTTTTGCAAACGCCTTACCTCCATGCTATCTCCTAATGAACAATCTGGCAGCAAAAATTAGGCTAGAAAATGTAGCAATTTTTGGCTATTTATGATGTATCATACTTCAGATTCAAAAAAGTTTTTTAGATATTTTGCTGCTGTTTTACTTCTCTAAAGGAGGTGTGTTGCTGTCTAGCTCTGGTCCAGCAATATCAGAGGATTTCTTTGAATCCACTCCAGGAAGGTGGGCAACATGAATGACGTACAGCAAAGTATGAAGAATTGAGACCACACAATGAAAGTATGGGAGAAACAGTGTTCTAAGTTTAATGTCTAGGACAGGTATATAAGGTATTTTTGCTAGTCACAGGTATGAAAAAGTTGCTTACAATTACAAAGCACAGCTTTGCAATAAAACAATACATCAGGTTGGGGTGGTAGGCAGACCTGAATAGATCTAATATTAAGTAAAGGTCTTAAGGAGATGTTTAATTTAAATATCTCAAATCAGTTTCTGGCAAGCTAGCCTCAGATATAAAATAAGGGATTAGTGAGAAATGGGAATTCTGTATCTAGTTCCTGTCTTTGAGGGAAGAGGCCCTTTTGTTTTAGAGGTCTAAATGAAGTGAGAGAGTAAGTCTACAAAATGCAGTTCCCAATTTCAATAGCCCAAAATCTTCATTCTGGTCAAACCCTTTTGATTCCCAGAAGCAGAAACTGCAAGGACAATTAGAAAATGGGAGAGGAAAAAATATTGTCTTTTATTTGGTGCTGAAATTACCCAGATAAAAGGAATTTAATTGAGGCTATATTTGCTTGTGATACCACAGAAAGGAAAATATTAATTATGGGCCAATTAGATGTGAGGGAAATATAATGTCAGTACCATAACACAAATATCAGAAATGTTTCCAGTGATCTGGAAGCCCAATTAACTTGAATTCAGGTAGAATAATATTACTGAATAAACTTCAGAATAATACCTTTTGAAGAAGAATTTTTCTCATTCCAGAATAGACCAAAAAGCAATCTTTTTGTTAGTTTGCTTGTGGGTTCCACCTAGGAGTGCTTAGAGACTAATCCCAACTTTTGGCAATATTGATGGACCATTTGCTGCCAGGGACTAAACCTAGGTCTCTCGTATAATATATGTTTTGTATGCATTCAACCAATAAATTGTTATATCTTGAGTTATATCTTGAGTTATCCATTTAGTTCTTTAAATTACTTGCTCTCTTGATTCTCAGCAAGGCAATTCATAAAATTATGAATTCAGTTCAACATGCAAAATAAAATTTCACCATACCATATCTTTAACAAAGAACAGCACAAAGACAACTTCTTTTTGGGCACCTCTTGCTTAAATAGCCATGACAATTAAACAGTATAGTCCCATGATGCTAATATATTAGGCAAATTTTGAGCCTCAGTTTCTTTTCTTTTAGGTGGGATGAGAAATTATTTGGAGTCACACCACGAGGTTCTCAAGAGCTTTTCCTGGTTCTACTAAGCAGTCACGCATGGCAGTGCTAAGGGGTCCATCAGTAGTGCCAGGAAATCAAACTAGGTCCATGCACATGCAGTGCAAGTTTCTTACCTTCTGTAATCTTTCTGGTCCTTGGGCAGAATATTGGAGATAAAAAAACTGATAGACATTTTTCCTTCCTCCTACATCCCAAACGTGGGAAATATTATTCTTTGTAACATTTGGAAATTGTTGAATGGTCTTAGAAAGTAAGATAAACCTTTTCACATGAGTTTTAACCCAGGAATGCTTACATGATAAGGCAGAAAGAGAAATATATTGGGAAGAGCACTGTCAGAGAAATTGAAAGGATTTCAGTTGTTAAGAGGCAAAGTACCCTGTTTTGTCTCTGGTTTAAATTTAAGTTAACTGCCAAAGGTGAGATGATGCAAGAAGTCATGTGGGCAGTCTTCAAGGCGCCCATGGGGAAGAACTTATTCTCTATGAAGTGATGTCCAGGCAGGATGCCCTTTAGAAGTTTGTGGTTTCCACAGCAAGAGACTGAATTATGTTGCTGAATCTAATTCCAGTTTATAAAAGCATGCAAAAAGATTACCCAGACCCTACAGTGTTTAGTAACTATATTAAAGACAGATTTTTTTGTACATCAGTGGCCAAAATCACTGAGATGAGAGAAGATTGAGGTAGAGTACAATTAAAATGTCTATCTACAGATTATGTCATCAAGATTAAAACATGATTATGAGTTCTTTGTGCAATACTTGTATATCATATTGCTTTTGTACTCAGCAAAAATCTTTGAATCCTGTCTAAAAAGAAGAGTAACAAGAATAATTTGAAAATTACAAATAACTTAAAAATTACAAATAGTAGCTTTGGAGGTAGTACAAGTCTTTAGACACATATGCCTTATATACAGTCCACCCTGATTCATTCCCTGATCTCACATATGGTCCCCAAGAATTTGTAGCCATGGTTACTGAGCACTGAAAGGCAGAGTACAGCCAGATGTGGCCCCAAAATTACCCTTCATCCAAATTACTAAAAACAAGATAAATCTGCTACTATAGAAATTATTCTGACATTTTTTATTGTTGACTCAGTGTCCCACTATATCCTTTAGTGATATAGCCATAATTTTAGTTATTTGACAAAAATATTATAGTTCCAAGTGGATATAATCTTTAGTTCTAGATTTGGGAAGTAGCTCATTGACAGAGCATTTGTCTCGCATGTTTGAGATCTTGAGCTTGATCTCTAGCACCAAAACAAAAAAAATGTGCAGGATATATCTTTCCAATCAGCAATTATACCTTCAAGAATTTTCTTGAGAGAGGGGGGGGGGAAGAGAGGGGAAAGGGAGAGACAGACACAGAGAGAGTACAGGGATAAAAGAATTTACCTTGCATCCATCCCTTCAATTCCTTAGAATCCATTGCAACATAAATAGGCCCGTGAGCACCACTAGGGGTCATTCTTGAAGAATGAACCAGGAAGAGACCTTGGGTGCCTATTGATATGGCCAAAAATAATAGAAACAAAAGATACTTGAGCCTGCAGTTATTCCCATGACAGTATGCTTCAAGGGCAGAGAAACTCTGTATCTCATAGGCCAAGATATTTACTATGCCTATGCAAAAAAGAAGAAATAGAAGAAGAAGAAGAAGAAGAGGAGGAAGAGGAGAAGAAGAGGAGGAGGAGGAGAAGAAGAGGAGGAGGGGAAGAAGAAGAGGAGATGAAGAAGAAGAGGAGAAGAAGAAGAAGAAGAAGAAGAAGAAGAAGAAGAAAAGAAGAAGAAGAAAAAGAAGAAGAGGAGGAAGAGGAGAAGAAGAGGAGGAGGAGGAGGAGAAGAGGAGGAGGAGAAGAAAAGAAGAAGAAGAGAAGAAGAAGAAGAAGAAGAAGAAGAGAAGAAGAGGAGGAGGAGGAGAAGAAGAAGAAGAAGAAGAAGAAGAAGAAGAAGAAGAAGAAGAAGAAGAAGAAGA
>PVKC010053651.1:0-10096 GCA_004027635.1 Crocidura indochinensis | reverse complement strand
TTTTTTTTTTTTTTTTTTTGGTTTTTGGGTCACACCCAGTAGTGCTCAGGAATTACTCCTGACTCCATGCTCAGAAATCACCCCTGGCAGCCACAGGGGACCATATGGGGCACAGGGATTTGAATCAATGACCTTTTGCATGAAAGGCAAACACCTTACCTCCACGCTATCTCCCGGGCAACGTAAGTTTTCTAATGTGTTGAAAATTCATATTGTGCTACAAAAGGATATAATCTAAAACTTTCTTATGCATTCATTATTGTTTTCATTTATTGTCTTCTGTGACATGCCCTACTAATTTGAAATAATCTATTTTCAAATTATCTGGATTCTCCTATTTATATCATCTTTTGAGCCTTTCCTATAAAATATCTAATTCAATTATTGTATTTGTGGACAGAACATTTTTAATATTGTTATAGTTCAGAGAGGGGCACTGGATTACACTTGGCTGTTCTCAGAGTTTACTCTTTGCTCTGCTCTCAGGGATTACTCCTGGCAATGCTCAGTAAACCATATGTGGCACCAGGGATTAAGCATGCCATACAATCTAATTTTTTGTTTCTTGTATTTTTTTATTTTCCTTATGTATAATTTTCATAATTTCTCCACATTTGGGGGATGGGCACACCTAGAGATGCTCATGGGATCCTCCTGGCTATGCTCTCAGAAATCGCTCCTGGCTTGGGAGCCAAATGGAACGCTGGGGATCGAACCACAGTCTGTTTTAGGCTAGCACGGGCAAGGCCGACGCCTTCCTGCTAGCGCCAACGCTCCAGAGACTTGCCTAATTTTCGCATTTTTTTATATTATTGATCATCTTTAAGATAGCTGTTTTAAATCTATAATTATAAATCTGCTTAGGTTTTGAAGATTTACTTTGCATTTTCAAATGGTCTCTGCTCATGTTTTTGTACATGCCTTGCACTCTTCTGATGGCATTTGGCATTTTGGAAAATAGCATTTTTTTCAGTTTTTATGGATACTTTTGTACAGGAAAAGACCTCCAAAATCTTTTCTAGAAATTGATTTTATCTTACTCCATATGTATTCTTCTAGTCTACATATTGGACTGCTTTTTTTACTTTTTTTTTGTTGTTGTTGTTTTTTGTTTTGGGGCAACACCCGGTGATGCTCAGGGGTTACTCCTGGCTATTCGCTCAGAAGTCGCTCCTGGCAGGCACGGGGACCATATGGGGAACCAGGGGATCGAATCGCAGTCCGTCCTAGGTTAACGCAGGCACCTTACCTCCAGCGCCACCGCCCATCCCCTGGACTGCTTTTAACTGCTGTAATTTTTTACTTAAAAAATCATCCTCTCTTCTTGTGAGCTTTTTGTTATTGTTATATTTCTCTGGTAATAATTAATTTCCTGTCTTAAGTATGCAGTTTCAACTGTATACATATACTATGGTACTGACTCCTGTTTTTTGTAATCTCAAGGTTGTTAGACAAAATAAAGAACAGTTCTTATCAAAATGTACAGCTCTGTGTGAAATTAATACCACAGATTTCCCCTAAAAGCCAAAATTCTGCAAATAAATGTCTTTATTTTTTATTCCGAAGGGAAGAACTGGTAATTGGAGTTGTTAAATTTTTTCCTGATAAATCTGCCACTGGTTCTCTCTTAGGGAAGTGATAAGGATGAGCAAAAAAGAGGACCACAATCTCTGCTCTTGGGTGTACTCTAACATGACTTCTTACATATCTTTACTTGTTTCTGTTAAGTTACATCTTATCTTAAGTAAAACAAAGATCATTCCCTGGTTCCTTTGTATGTTTGTTTGCAACTTGGATTTTCCTTAAAACAGAGATTGTCTTACTGTTTAAACTAAGTGGAACTGGCTCAGGATAGCCTGAGCTATCTGTCCTTACTGCCTCACCCAGGAGTGGTCTCTACTGAATACAAGGGCAGTTCTAGCAGCCAGCTGGCTCTCTATATGAGATAGAAGATGGTTAGACTACACATGTTTCACCCTCATACTGATATGAATTATTTCATGCATGACCTGTTTCAGACTCGTTCACCTGGGGTTGGATATATGGTGCTTGGGGTGACTTTACAGTTTCTAAAATGTTTACTAAGGTATCTTAGTATACATCATTTACTGTAAAAATAGTATTTCCTCAGGTAAACATGCTTGGACTGTTACTGAGATAAGGCAATATCCTTCTCTGCTTTAGTTCTATATTATATAGAAGCAGGAAATGAGAGTCACAAAAAAGATATAGTCTTAAGAACAGCTCAATGTATACTCAGCAATAACTGAGTCATTTTTATTTTTATTTATTTAGGAATAAATTTATTAGAAATTTATTTATTAATGAAAATGGATGTCATTATGCCTTTTATTTGTGTTCTATTTATTGATGAATTGTTCTGAAAATATATGATAAGATCTCTGTAAAATGTTAGTGCATTTTATGAACCACTAAGTAAGTGTTCATGTTAAGTGAACAGATTGACAAAGAATACACTAAGTTATTTTTAATTAATAATTTAAATATTCAGGTAGTAATTTAATGGTACAACATCATGGTCTTTAAATGTCCACTTTCCAATAGAAAGTGGCAAGGCAAAGGGAAAAATGAAGACTTAAGATTCTTTTGCAGGCCCCAAAATATTCAAAATAGCCCACAATGAAGTCCTGATATTGAATTTATATATCATGAAAAACTTACAGAAAACTATAAAAAAGAAATCAAAATAAAGTAGAGAATAATATCTCTCCAAGTAGAGTATATTATTAAAGAGACAGAAATGATAACTAAATAGAATTTGTAAAGATGAAATGTAGTACATAACTAGAATAAAAGCTTCACTGAAAAGATTAAGCAATATATGTAAAAAGAAAGATTTAGTGCACTAAACTATGACAGTTTAAGTCAAATTATTAAATCTTAAAGAAAACATAATGAGAAATAGACATTAAAATAAATATGGGGTATTATCAAGCTAACTTGTTATTGTGGGAAACCCTTGTGTCCATTACTGATTTTATTTTCAGAGAATATTTGCATTTGTTTTTTCTTTGTCACTACAACAATGATAATGCATATTAACTTTAATCGATGACTTTAAATTTTATTATTAATGAGGTTTTCTAACTAATGTGAAATTTTACCCAAACTACAGGAACACTGGAAATGTAAGTCAGATGTATTGCCAAGATTTTTGAGTCTAAACCTAGAGAGTCTGAACATTGTCTCTCTGCACATGATTACTTTCTGTTTTATTTATTTTTCCAGTTTAATTTTTTATTGAGATTATTATCTTTGAACCTCAGCCTTATGTGTGATCTTTGACCTGATCTTTCACTTTGTAGAGGCGCTGGGTACATATGAGTTATTAAAATAAAATCTCTATATTGAGGACCATATGAGGGTTCCCAGAGAAGCTGTGGACCTTATTTCACTTATTATTTGGGATTTATGCTTTCTATTTGGTTTTAGCCTCTAAGGATTATGCTTTTCTGCCAGTCCAGACATGAAGCAATTCATTTTAAAGTCATATTCAAGAGTTCTTAACATTTTTGGAGATGAATAATCTGGAGTAGCTATTGTAATATTTCTAGGGAATAATATTCTAATATTTTTGTTGAGATAGAGAATTAAGTCATAGTCCAGTTCAGTATTGTATAATTTTATTAATAATTCTACTAGAAACCCAGTCCTCAAAGAATGATAGGTTTCTATCATTATTACTTTCACCAAAATTGTAATACACCTTTAAACATCTTTGTTGACAATTAATGCTTTCCGAACTTTTGATGTTTGAGTCAGATATATAGCCACAGTTGGCTGTTAAAATATGAGTGAAAGTGAGAGGTGTCAATTCTACCCAGAAAAATTCAGAGAGATTGATTCAATGAATTCCAAGCTAACTGCTACACAGGTCAAATGTAGGTCATTTGCTGTAAGGCCTGAGGCACTATAATGACCAGAGACAGCTCCACTCCATTTTAAATTGCATTCAAAATGCAGACTGTGTAAGAATTTTTTGTTGTTATTTTGAGACACAGATTTGACGCAATTATGGTTACCAAGCATATTTTATTCCATATTTACTGGGCATACTGTCAAATACTATTACCTTCAGATTCATTGAGATACCTACAATTTAACAGAGAAAGCTCAAATTTAAAAAAAAAATCTCTCCTTCTGGCAGTTCTGCTGATAATCAATATTAAGCATTTTTCTAACACTGATTGTACTATCTTTTATTGAGTAACTCATGTATTTTTGCATTATTATAACAAAATAATGGTGTTTTCTTGTTTTGTTTTTGGCCTATACTTAGCTACTCCTAGCTTTGAAACCAGGGATCATTCCCAACAGAGATTGACCACGATTTGAAAAGGCATACCAGAGATCAAACTCAGGTTTGCAACGTACAACACCAGTGCCATTCTTGCTGTTCAATCTGTCCATCTCAAGATGTATTATTTTATTTAAGAAATTAGGGAGCACGACTTTGCTTATGCAGCCATAAAATCTAATTAAAATTATCAGCATATTCATGTGTCACCCCTAATTAAAATTAGAATATTTATTTAACTTTATGTTCAAAAAGTCCAGCTAAAAGCGACATACATTAGGTCAAAATCTTATGCTTGTTTGTAATGAAAAATGTGTGTAAGGATAAAATGGAACTCAAATTAAAATCTAGAATTATTAAATTCACCACTTTGAAGAAGTTTCAAAACTTGTATTGGGACCCGGAGATGTTCAAATATCTGAATATACATTTTGCATTACAGGCTTCTGGGCCCAATGCTGAATGTCATTGTAGTTCCTTAACGTCACTAAAATCAATGCTCAAAGACAGAGCCATGATCAGCCCCTGGATACTATCATAGATGACCCTAACTTTCCCCAAAATAAATACGTAAGATAAATATGTATGCTATTTTTTCTATTTTACCTAAGCATGTACGATTTTTTTGGGTTTTTGGGCCACACCTCATGATGCTCAGGGATTACTCCTGATTATGCACTCAGAAATCACTCCTGGCTTGCAGGGCCATCTGGGACACCAGGGATCGAACCCAGGTCCACCTGGGTCAGCCGTGTGCAAGGCAAAAGCCCTAGTACTGTGTTATTATTACTCAAGTTTCACATATATACCATTTTTAAACTGTTGGCATACACTGTGAAATTTTATAGATTAAATTTTCTTTTAATCAATATGTTGAATGACATATTCCATCATCACCTAATTTAATGACTAAATAAATAATGATTATTTCTTAAATATGTTATTGCTATCTATTTTTCTTTATTACTTTGCCAACCGGTCTTAAACTTGAAAATATAATATTGATTTCATTCATATACATGACACTTTTCTAGATCCTGGATACAAAGGCATAAAATAGTCCAAGTTTTTTAAACTTATTTTTGAGTTTGAGGAACCAGATAAAAAAATCAATTAATATATAATATAAGTATGCTGAAAAATAAAATGTGTTAGAGTGATAGAGAATTATGGATCATTCAGTATTTTATAAAAGGTAGTGAAGAATGTTTTCTTCTGAGATGATATTTATGGATAGGTAGACATACTAAAAGTAACATTTTTCTGATAATATATTAAACAAGTAGTTCATGTTGGTGGAACAACAAAAGCTAATTATGACAATGAGGCAGCACCAAAATGCTCAAGAAAGCCCAAGGAGTTTGAACAGCTATAGTAATTCATTGAGTAAGGAGGGCATCACATGTGATGGAATATAGAGATAAAAGAAACCTAAATGAAATACATAGAATCCATCATGAAGTCAGAAAAAAAATAGGGAGGCTTTTCAAATTTTACTTTAATTTTAGAGATAAATAATTGAATATTTTCAACTTTAATATTATATGATCAGATAAATATTTGAAAATCATTTATCTGGTTGCTTTATGACAGTGCTTCTTTAATAATGGGGCTCGACGCCCCCCTGGGGCAGGGCACAAGATTCTGTAAAGGGGGCACTTTTGACCTCGATGAACACTTTCATAACAAGATAAGCCCTGTGTTTATGTCTCTGTATGTCTCTGGAGCTGAGAGTTGCTGTGTCCTGCTTCAAACTCCGCTTTGAAAAGCTATGCATAGCAAAACGTGTTCATTGTAGCCATCCATCCAGACGTCACCTGATTAAAAAATCAGCTCAAATTATTTTATGTATTTTTGTTTTGCAGGTTATAAGTTTTTTTTTAATACAGGTATTATTTACAGTCTTGCGGGGAGCACGAAAAATGTTTTCTTCTTCCTAGGGGGGCATGACAGAACATAATTAAGAAGCACTGCTTTATGGTCACATAGTTTTAGAGAATAAAACTTACAAGGTGGAAGAGCAGCTTCTATATTTAGCAGTGTTTAAACAAGAGAACATGGCACTTGTACAGGGGATAGTGACTTAAATATAAAGATAAAGGCAATCTTATATTGGGGGATATATTTTAAAGGCCAATCCAGTATGATTTCTTAATTAATTACATCTCAAGTATGATAGGAGATTAAGATTGATATCTTGCACTTATCTATAATAAATAACAGATTAAAGCATGTCACATACATAATTTTTTACATTTATTATATGCCTCCTTTATATAAATACTTTACAATGAACATCTTTATCTGTCATGTTTAATTTTTAATATGTGATGGGTAAAACCATTGACACACATTATAAATTTCATGGAGTAATTTCTTTTGTAACATATACAATTTGTTGTATATTTTCTTGCATGTATTGTTTCTTAGATTAGTTTAAGTATTAACTCATAAACCTTTCTTTATCATTAGTATATTTGCTATTGATTTATTATAGACATTTTTTGGGGGGGGAGGTTTGATTTTCGGGCCACACCTGGTGATGCTCAGGATCACTCCTTGATATGTGTTCAAGTATTGCTCCTGGCTTGGGGAACCATATGAGATGCCCTGGGATTGAACCTAGGTCTGTCCTAAGATAGCAGGGCAAGGCAGAAGCCCTATTGCTTGCACTACCTCTCCAGCTCCTTATTATAGGATTTTACATGGTTTTTCATTTTGTTTATCAGTTTTTATATGGCAGATCATTTATTATTTCTAAATTAACAGCTTTATCTTTATTTTACTTACTTTGTTTTGGTGCCCTCTTACAAAAATTAATCATCCACTATTTGCTGGTTCAACACCAGGGTCTGGAGCTGCAATGTTTCTTGGATTCTGTTGGGCCTGAGATTACTTGAATCACTGTTGCAGTCCTTGGGGGTTACTCACAGAGTGTTCAGAGGGCTATGTTGTGCATTAGATCAAACAAGGTTTTCACCATGAAAGGCATATATAACTTTACCCTTGTAATTTTTCTTTGAAGCATACTTGATTTTTCAGTTGTTTAGATTAGAATTTTCTTCTACCCTCATTTTATTAATTTATATTTATATCAATTACATTTACTCTTTTAAAGGACTACTTTACTAATTTTCTTTATTTTTTTCTAATTTTTTGAGTTATTTGATCTATTTATTTTTTCTATTGTGTGTAAATTTGTGTGAAAATGGTAAAAAATGAGCAATTTTATATCAAAATATGTTCACAAAAATTAAAGTTATTTTTATGTTATTTGTAATTTGTTTTGATTTCTTCATTGACCACTAACACAGAGTATTATATATATTTAAATATTTATAACATAAGTTTTTGTTATGAATAGTTTTAGTACAAATTCAGGATTGTGATAAGCTTTGTATTATAAGCATCAATTCATATAAATCATGAATATTACTTTATCCAATCACTTAGTCATAATGATCCATTTTCAATGTCAGCATATATTTCAATTTTCTATTAGATATTAACAGAAGTTGGGGCTGGAGCAGTGGTGCAAGCGGTAGGGCGCCTGCCTAGCATGCTCTAACCTACGACTGACCCTGGTTCCTTCCCCAGCATCCCATATAGTCCCCAAAGCCAGGAACGATTTCTGAGTACATAGCTAGGAGGAGTAACTCCTGAGTGTCACAAGGTGTGACCCCCAAAGATAAACAAAACAAAACAGAAGTTTCAGGCACATAAATTAATGACTAAAGAGACATTGAATTTAAATAAGTCATACTTATTTTGAATTCAGATCAGTGATCTCCCTGATGTCAATTTCCCTATTTATTTTATTTATCATAAGTAATTCTAAACTTGCTATCTAAGGATATCTATATCTTCTCTAGGCTTATCATTCCCTAAGTCTCTATCCTTGAACCATTTTGGCTTTAGCATATAGAAGAGAAGAATGGGAAAATGAGAACGTACTTTCCCAAATAGAAATATCTTCCAATTTAAAAGGAAAAATAATGTGGCTGGGCAGGAAGAAGGTGCTACAAAGCAGTGCATTGAGAGCTTAGGGATAATTCTAGCAATACCTAGAGAACTATGGCCTACATTCTGGGGTTATGCACAGTTACATTTGGAATAGCAGAGGTGAAGAGCATATGGAACAGTTAATCAGACTTGAGATACAGGGGTCTGGGAGATAGCATGGAGGTAAGGCATTTGCCTTTCATGCAAAAGGTCATCGGTTTGAATCCCGGTGCCCCATATGGTCCCCCGTGCCTGCCAGGGGCAATTTCTGAGCATGGAGCCAGGAGTAACCCCTGAGCACTGCTGGGTGTGACCCCCCCAAAAAATTGAGATACTGTGCATCCAGGATCTCTGTTCCATTTTTTTAAAGTGTCTTTATTTTAAAGAATCTTCTCTCCCTTTCTGCCTGCACTAAATTACTGGTGAAAATTAAAAAGAAAATAATGAAAACATTATAAAAACAAGCAATAACAAATTGTGATGTAAAGGTTCCTAAAATAAGAGAGGATAAGTGACCTGTATTTGTTTTCAGATAGGTTATGTCACTCAGGATCATGACCCAATAAATTACACGCGATCTAGTCAGAAATTCAGAGCCATGGAGTGAACTGATGACCATACTGTCCATCTTAGAGAGCAGCCTTTTAACCTAATTTAACTTTCTATAAACTTGCATTATCAGTGCAAAGACCTCAGGTATTTTAATCTGTTAACACATTCTAAAAAGTCCCTGCTTGTTGAGCATTTTCACAAAGGAAATATATACAATTGTGATGTTACTATTGTGATGAAACCTGGCAGTAATAGGTTTTGCTTTTATTTCCACCAATGCTGAGAGGAGTCTGTTACTTTGGCTTACTACATGTGGAAGACATCATTCATAGAAAAAGGCCTGCTGCTAACTGGGATTTCTGCTTCATGTGTTCAATAACTCCCTGGGTTATAACATGATCCTCCCCACTTACAGTTAAAGGAATAACTAATTAGGCCTGCAGGACTAGTGAAATGATTTCCAGAACAGATGGTATTTGAGCTGTTTTTATTATAGAAAATAGTGCAATAAGTTATATGGAGAAGGGCAATGTAAAGATTTTTCATGTTATAGAAAAAACATCTGTAAATAATGGATTCACAACTGAGTGTTTTAAAAGCCAAATCCAAGTATGTAATAATTCTGGAATGTTTCATTTATTTATATGACTTTCTAAAGCATTTATATACTATATCAAATAGGTTTTATTGTTTAATAGTTTTTAATCTTACAGTATATTTAAATAATTAATTTTAGGATGATAATTGCCTTGTCTAAATAAGAGTAATCATAAAGCTTCTGTCATTATTTCTGTATTCTCGAAAGAACAGAAATCAATAAGACCTATAGTAGTTCTATTTTTCTCAAATAGATGTTTTATTTATATTTATATATCAAATAAATGTTTTATTTATCATTCAAAATTTACTTGGGGATTTTGAGGTCTTGCACTGCTTGGGGAAATACCTCCAGGTCTGTATTTATGGGTGGTCTGATTGTTCAGTGGGGATGTCCCAGTGCAGTACTGGGTATTAAACTAGTTTTTGACTGCTGCCTAAAAACAAGTGTTTTAATATCTGTACTTTCTCTCACCCCTATAATGTGTTCTAAAAAATTAATTTCCAGAAGTTCTGCTCAGTCACAGTTGTCAAGTAGATCCCTGGAATTAGAGATCTTGGTTTTTGTATAAATCCTAGGTCCAGGCATAGGCTTATGTCAAAGGAATTCCCGCTGTAATTTCCCGA
>PVKC010053650.1:0-10098 GCA_004027635.1 Crocidura indochinensis | reverse complement strand
AAAAAGAAAATCTCTCTCTCTCTTCTTTTTTTTTTTGGTTTTTGGGTAACACCCGGCAGTCCTCAGGGGTTACTCCTGGCTCCATGCTCAGAAATTGCTCCTGGCAGGCAGGCACGGGGGACTTTATGGGGCACCAGGGTTTGAACCGATGACCTTTTGCATGAAAGGCAAAAGCCTTACCTCCATGCTATCTCACGGGCCCCTATAAAATTATTCTTAAAATTGTCAACCACCTTCTGGTATTATATTGGTTCATTTTATTTTTTTCATGGAGATGTTTATCTTGTAGATGTTTGTCCTTTTGTCCCAATTCATATGGTTTCTTCTCTACTAAGAAAAACATTTGTTCTGGGCCATTCACTGGGGAAAATTCCTTGACTATTTTCCCTTTTTGATCATGTGTCACAGATCCTATTTGTTTTTGTTTTTTTTTTTTTTCTTTTAGCAGTGCCAGGGATCAAACCCAGAGCCTCATCTATGCTCAAATCACTTATGTGTTCTGCCATGAACCACATTCCAAACCACACTCTATGTCTCTTAATAAGCAAATAACTATTTTTGTGGGACTATTTATCTAGAAGATTTTGAAAAAGTATGAAGAGAATGTAAAACTTTTGAGACCTTGAATATTTGCAGATAATTTTTGTTTTGTTTGCTAATATTAAGTTGCCTAGACATAAAACTCTAGAGATAACTGTTTTTTTTTCAATTCAAAAGACATTGTTTCACTGCTTTTTGCAGAGTTGAAAGCTTTTTTTATTAAGTCTTTTTATCCTTATTTCCAGTTCTTTCTATGTGATATTTTCATATTTCCTATTTGTTGCAAGTTTATTTTTTAAAACACTTTGTTTTGTGAAGTGTCTCTATATCTTTTTACTCCTTTGTGAGTGCTTAAACAAACATGACTCATTCATGGAATTAGAACGCTTCTTTATTTTGTCTTTTCATATCCCTTTAAAATGAAACAAGTGAAGGAAGTTTTACTCCATTTTTCTGAATCTTCATTATTTAGAAATGAAATTAAATATAAGTATAGGGCAGTTTCATGTCATTTCTGAAGACTTGGTAAACTCAAAACACTACTGCTGGAGAACTATTATAGTGGATAGAGCATTCGGCCAGCCCTGGTTCAGTCCCAGGCGTCCCATATGGTCTCCAATATCCACCAAGTGATTCTTGAATGCAGAGCCAGAAATAACAACCTCTGAGGATTGTTAGATATATATAGCCCCTAAAAGCCATGGAACATAAACCAAAGTTCTCAGATGATTCTACTTTTTATAATAAGAAAAGGCTGGGGCCTGAAAAAGAGGGTAATAGCCTTTTTTTGCTCTTAGCACATACTAGCCTCCTCATTGTTCATCTCTATTATCTGACCTCTCTTGGATTGAAATGGGATGGGAGAAGATGATACTGGAGGACAGGAAAGCTCTTAAGTTTCTGTCATTGTTATCTATTTGATTCCATGTCTTTAAGCCTAGTTGTTTTTTTTTTTTTTTATTTTGTTTGGTTTGATTTAGATGTTTGTGGATTCAGTCCATGTTCAACTGCACATTCATGCTGCACAATGTTTTGATTGGCTGTCACGCATTTCCTTGGGAATATATTCTTCAAATAATTTTCTTTGCAAGATTTTCATTGTTCTTTGATAGTGCTTTCTTAGAAATGATTGTGATGGTTCCAGATTATCTCTTTCACTCATTTAGAGCCATGGAAACTTGTACTCAGTGGTATTCTGATAGCTTTCAATTACAAGCATGTCATCATGTAGATATACTCTTTTTTCCTAAACACTAGACCCCCCATGTAGATACACTCTTGGGTAGTATTTTTTTTTTTTTGGATCACACCCGGCTGTGCTCAGGGGTTACTCCTGGCTCCATGCTCAGAAATTGCTCCTGGCAGGCACGGGGGACCATATGGGGTACCCGGATTCGAACCGATGACCTTTTGCATGAAAGGCAAATGCCTTACCTCCATGCTATCTCCCGGGGCCTGGGTAGTATTCTTTTAATCTCTACCATATGTTACCTAGTTTGGAGTGAAAACACTGAGTCTCAGTGAGATAAAGTAATTTTGCTGAAATCACAACTAAAAATCAAATTTAAACTCAGTTCTCATTTCTGTAAGTTGCACGATTTTAAAAAATGTTGTTGTTGTTACTACAGGATCATAAATAGCCCCTGACAGAGATTCAGTTCTTTTTCTGTCCTTGAATCACTTTCCTGTCTTGGCATCAATGTAATACAATTTGAAGCTAAACTAAGATGCAGTATCTGTGACATAGTCCACTAGCAAAGTGTTTTATAGTAATTTGTTTGTTCACTGAAGCTTGTTTAGTACTTTCACAAATCATTAGGTATTTCATTTCTAGATTTCATTTTAGTTAAGCAGAATTTTTCATTAAGAGTTAATCCAAAATGGGGCCAGCGAGGTGGCACTAGAGCTAAGGTGTCTGCCTTGCAAGCACTAGCCAAGGAAAGATCGCGACTGCGGTTCCATCCCCCGGCGTCCCATATGGTCCCCCCAAACCAGGGGCAATTTCTGAGTGCTTATCCAGGAGTAACCCCTGAGTATCAAATGGGTGTGGCCTGAAAAAAAAACAAAAAGAGTTAATCCAAAATATATGAAAGGGTGTCATAGTAAATATACAATCTACATCAGTAGTTATAGAAGTTCTAGAGTTGAATAAAACAGTCAGCAAGTGAGTACGCTACTTAAAACCATAGATGTTTTTAATGTGGAGATATTAAAACAGAACAACAGGATACAGATACATTTCAAGAAGAGTTATACATCAGATGCAAAAGAAAAATAGCTAAGTACCAGGGTGATAGCTGCTTGCTACTCATTGCTCTTGACTTGGCCTCTTCCAAACAGATAATGTGGATTGGATTACTTATAACTATTATAGGACATGATGTCATACCAAATATGTATTTATTAAGACACCTGACCCAAAAACATCATTCAGCAGAAATTCCTTTGGGCTGTCATTTTGTTTACATCCTTGGCTTTCTGTAAGTGGGTTCTCATACCATATAGTTAATCTGTTAATTAGGTGGCATCTGTCTTACCTGAATTGCATAGTTATACACATAGTTTCTATAATAACACTTTAACCACTAAACCTTCTGGGAAATTAAATTCATTTGCTTTTTTTTTTTTATTTTTTGGTTTCAGTTCAGAGAATTCCTCTTTCAGGTTCAAGTCTCTAAGCACACCAGGTCTTAGCATCCTCCCACTGGGACCAACTCCTCAGTGCTTACCTCTTTCTTTTTAATTGTTCATTATCCAGTCCAGTCAGGTGCTTCTTAATTTCCTCTGTGGCTCAGAGTCTCACCAGAGTCTAAACACCCTCCTTCTCTCTGTGGTACTTTTAATTGTCAGTGTTTCTCATCTGTCCTCCAGAGATAATTGGCCCCAGAGAGAGCCCTAAGGAAAGTAAGTGCAGAAACTTTTTCAGCCAGGTGCAATGTTTACTAAATGCAGGGGTATCACAGCAAGTTTGGCTGATTGCTTTGGATTCCTCTCCTGAGAGGCACCTTAGTGGAAGCAGAGATGGTTATTTTCCTGCTGTCTTATTCTTAAGAACAGTCACCTGCAGAGGCCTACATGAGGTTCATTGCTCCATCAGTTTGCAAGTCCTCTGATTAGACTAACACCAAGTTGTTGGCAAGTCTGGTTTTAAGACACTTACTTTAGGAAGTTCCAGCATCACCTGAGGACTGGTCAGAAAAAACAAATTCCCAAGTTCTATACCATACCTCCTGAGTCTGAAACTGGACAGTGGGCATAATAATCTACTTACCAACAAGCTCTCCAGGTGTGGGTACACCTGAAAGGTAGAGAAAGATGGTGCTCCCTAGAAGCAAGAAAAGATGGTTGTGGTATAGACCCTTATTCTTCAACAGAAGACTCTCCTGCATTCCATTGCATTTGCTCAGAAATTCTTGATAAAGTGAAAAGAGGAAAATAATTCTTTTATGTTTGAGAATTAGGCAGATACAGGGTAGTTTATAAAATTTTTAGTGTAGGTAGACTAAGAATTTTATCAACTACTCTATATCTAATTAAACTATTAAATCATCTGCTGTAATAGGGAACAAATGAACAAAGCAAAGCCTATCACAGAGTAAAAGGAAAAACACTGTAGCAAATTTATGTGGGTCCCAGGCCCTGGCTGCCACTATTGCCTTTTAAAGCCTGACTGCTGCTGTCGACAGTGATTTCTGAACTTAATGTTTCTTGAGCAGGTTGCCTGCCAGTACTCGGTGCCTGCTTTGCTTCCTGGCTCATTTAGTGTGCCACAGGCAGAACTTTCCTTCTTTACAGAAGCCATTGTGTTATGATCTGTTTAAGTATGTAGTTTGATATCCTAGATATGAAGTTAGGCCTACATCTGATTCCTCCATAGGCTGTCTGGTTTTCTGTCATTTCTCTTCCTCTTTCTCCTTTCTTAAATGGGGAAGGTTGCTATGAGAAGATGAATTTCATTTTAGCACTCAGTGGAGTCTAAGGTGGAACTAGTTCAAAGCAGGTGTTGCAGAATTTCGAAATTGTTTAAGAGTGAGCCTCTTTTGAGGTAGAGGCTACAAGCAAAGGTTACTTCCAGAAAAATTTCTCAAGTTCCTTCCAGAAAAATTCACCTGTGTATACATATTCGTATTAATTCTTCACTGAGGCTCTAACCAGGACTTTTTCTTTAATTTTTTAATTGAATCAACATGAGATACAGAGTTAAAAAGTTGTTGATAGTTGAGTTTCAGTCATACAATGTTCCACACCAGTCCCTTTCACAAGTGTTCATTTTCCCAGTTTTCCTCTCATCTCCTATGCCTCCAAGCCTGTCTATCTGGCAGTTACTTTTATTTATTCCTCTCTATCCCCCTCCTCAATTTTTAAACATTTTAGGTAAGGTGGTTTGCAATATTCTTATGAAACAGTATCATACATAGCAATTTACCTTCTTTCAGTTTTCAGTTCTTATCCAGAATGATCATTTTCAACTCTTATTGTCATAGTGGTTCCTTCTCTTACCTAACTGCACTTTCCTTCTTCTCTTTTCTTTTGTCTCTGGATATTATTTTTGTACTATATATATACTTTAAATATCACACAAAAGAATGTGATTATTCTATGTTCACCTCTCTCTCTCCCTCTGACTCATTTCACTCAGCATGGTATCCTCCATGTGTATAAGAAAATTTCATGACTTCATTTTTCCCCTAACATCTATGTAATATTCCGAGGTGTAGATGTACCATACTTTTTTATTCATTCACCTGTTCTTGGGTACTTAAGTTTGTTCCCAGATTCTGACTATAATGCTTTAATGAATAGTACTGCCATACATATAGGAGTGCAGGTGTCTTTTCTGCATCATGTTTTGGAGCCCACAAGGTATATTGTAAACCTGAACTTGTTAAATTTTTCTACTCTTGATATTTTGTTACCTGAGAAATGCAGCACAGGTGACTGCTACAGAAGCAATTAAGTTTTATTACATGGTCCATACTATTTTTTTTCTTTGTACATTCAGAGACACTTTATTATTTTGAGTAAAGTTTCAGTCACTGTGAATTACAAAGTTGTTTATGATTGGGTTTCATGCAAACAATATTTCAACACCAGTCCCTTCATTGGTGTTCATTTGCTTCTGCCAATGTCCCTGGTTTCCCTGCCACCTCCTCGCTTTCCTCTATGAGAGATATGATTTTTATATCGCTTTTGACACTGTTATTTATAGTACTATTACTGATAGGGTCTCATGCATAGCACTTTGCTTCCTTTCAGTATCTCTTCTTCTTTTGGTTAGCCACTTCCCTCCACCATTGTTGTAGTTTTTTTCTCTTCCCTCATACATCATTTAATATTACAAATACCAGTAATGCTTAGTTATAAATGGATGAGTTCCCCTTTAATTTGAGAATTAGAAAAATAGTAGTATTCAAAACACTGTATTTGAAAGGCAACCTAACTAAATTACTGGCTTTCAAATCATTGTATCACCAATCTGATATATAGTTAAACTGTTTCAGGTCAACTTAGTTTTAAAAAAACTATTTTTTATGTTTTGTGGGAAAATAATTAAAATTACATATGAACTTTTAGTAACATTTGCATTAATAGTATTTTATGAGATATAATTATCAATTATGTTCCTCAATTTTCTTATTTTGAGGGATCTGTTCACACTTGACTGTGCTCGGAGCTTACTCCTAATATTAACTCAGGCATCATTCCTGGTGGGTCATGGGGGACCATATTGGGTGTTGGGTATTTAATTAATGTCAGCTCTATGCAAAACCAGAGACCCACCTGCTATGGTGTTATCTCTCCAGTTCCTGTCCTTTATTATTAATTCTACTTATGTTTTATGTTCATGAGTAAATTTTCATATATTATAATATAGTTGTCTATGATATTTAACTTGGTTTTGAAATTTGAGCCATATCTTACTGTTTTCTCATTCCTGTATTAAAAAGAACTCTATTTACAATTTAGAATTTCTGCAATTTGAGTTTTGCTGAGATCTTATGTGAGATCTTATATTTTGGAATTATTAATTTGAGTATTTTATTTTGAAATATTAAACTTGTTTTCAGTTTTGTTTTGTTTTGTTTTTAGATAGTAGAGATACAATGTGACAAGACCAAAAGTATATAGCTTCTTCCAGAGCTTAGGTGTCAATGAGGGAAGACATGTCACAAAGATGATTTCAGATAATGATAAATGCTATAAAGACAATAAAGAAGGGGCCCGGGAGATAGCATGGAGGTAAGGCGTTTGCCTTTCATGCAAAAGGTCATCAGTTCGAATCCCGGTGCCCCATATGGTCCCCCGTGCCTGCCAGGAGCAATTTCTGAGCATGGAGCCAGGAGTAACCCCTGAGCACTGCCGGGTGTGACCCAAAAACCAAAAAAAAAAAAAAAAGACAATAAAGAAGGTGATACAATAGATATAAGTCAAAAAGGTACCTCTCATATAAGATAATATGACTTATTTTTGAATCATAAGATGATTACAAAATTCTGGGGCAGAATTGTCCAGACTGAAGGAATACCAATTACAAAGTCATGGAAAAAGAATCTGCATTAACACTTATACTTAATCCTACTATGAATCATATGTAATGCTGAAACACTTTACCTGTATGTAGTATCTAGTGTATAGTTATAACAAGCCATTCAGATAGGTGTCCATGAATAACCCCATTTCAAACTGAGGGCAACCAAGGTTGAGAGAGATTATTGGCTTCTTCTCAGTTAGTTTCCAAATTTACTTTAAGATCTCGAATTGCAGTTACAAAATTGTTCATGATTGAATTCCAGTCATAGAATGTACACCACCCTTCACCAGTGCACATTTCCTATCTCCAACTTCCTCCCATTACCACATGTTAGACAGCAATAAAGTAGCAAATTTATGAAAAAAAAAAAAAAGATCCAAATTGCAACCATGAATCCTTCATTTTATCTTTCCAGGTTTCCATGAAAAAGACAAGAAGCCATATTGCCGAAAGGATTTCTTAGCCATGTTCTCCCCCAAGTGTGGTGGCTGCAACCGCCCAGTATTGGAAAACTACCTTTCAGCCATGAACACTGTCTGGCATCCAGAATGCTTTGTTTGTAGGGTATGTATTATTTAACTTTGGGACTTTAGGGGGAAATCAGGGTTCTCTAGTCTAAGAAAAAGAGTTGCAACTGGCCCAGAGGGCTCACAGCTCAGGATGAGGGATTAATATGCGTTTTGTGACAGGAAGAGAAAATTCAGCATCCACTGCAGACATTTACTATAATTTGATTCCATTTGGCAGGCATCCAAGGGGATTCCTGCAGTGGGCACTTAACTAGCAAGAATTTGAAGGCAGAAAATTGGCTTAGCGGGAAGCAAAGTAGTAACTTCCCATCCGCATTCTTTATCTCTTCTCTCCACTTCCAGGATTGCTTCAGCACTTTTTCTACTGGCTCCTTCTTTGAACTGGATGGACGTCCCTTCTGTGAGCTGCACTATCACCAGCGCCAAGGGACCTTGTGCCATGGATGTGAGAAGCCCATCACTGGGCGCTGCATCAGTGCCATGGGATATAAATTTCATCCTGAGCACTTTGTTTGTGCTTTCTGCATGACACAGTTGTCCAAGGGCATCTTCAAGGAACAGAATGGCAAGACCTATTGCCAGCCGTGTTTTAATAAGCTCTACTCCCTGTAATCTTAGCTGTCCCCAGCTTGTCTCTTCAGATCCCCTATAAAAATGAGATTACAAGAAGACAGAGTACACAGGGTGCAGCTTATTTTATACTTGATAGGTTATAGAATATATAAAGAATATAAATAAGTTTTAGGTAAGCTGTAATTAGGCATGAAGTCTTAGATTTTAGATTTCCAGCTTCTTTGAAAAGATAAAACATAAGTGCTTTTATATAGATTTGGATCCTTCTGTCTGTGAGATGAGATTCCTTCTGCAGGCATGTTTCCCACATGCTCACACTCTTTACACCAAGCCTTTCCTCTGACTTTTCCATTTCCATGTCTGCAATAGCCTTTCTCCATCTTTTTTATCTTTGGGCCTCACCAACTGTCTCTTTTTATGTCCCCACATTTCTCTATGACCCACTTTCCCATAATGACTGCTATGACTTTTCACCCTAGCTACCAGGTAGCCTGATAGACTCAAATGCTCTTTTGCATGTTCCTACGTTTCTGTGTTCACTACGTGTCTCTTTTGTTGAAGGAAATAGATTTTCACTGGACAGCTCTGAGTACAGAATTGATCATTAAGTAGGCTTGTGGTTTGGAGTTCTCTTTTGTCATAGGTGGAGAAAATCTTCCAGTTTACTCTGTTCTTGATTAGACACCAGATATCATCACATTTCTCTATCTCTTATTTTCTTCCATACAATAGATGCTTTGTTTTTCATCAAAAGGGATTTTTAAAATGAGGGGCAGTGGATATACGTATGTGATGCCCTGCTTTTGGTCCCTAGCATTGCATGCCTCCCACTCTCCCCCCTCCCCATAGTGCTGTGGGAGGTGGTAAATAGCTGAGGAAAACTTTACTGGTGATAGTTTTAAAATCGGTATCAAATTTGGCATCTTTAGATTATTCTGGGGCAACTTCTCAGAAAATAGATGGATTAAATAATTTCTGGCAAACTTTGGTACATTTGTCTCCTTTTGAATGAATGAATGGAAATGAATGATAGAAGCTTTATTTTTAAGTAAGAGCTATAATTGGCAATAGTTAATTCTATAGGCTCAACTCTACATGTATCCAAGCTCTATAGGAGTCCTCCCCCCAACCCCCATACAGGCTGCCTCCTAGCCTTCTGTATGTTTGACTGGGTGAACCAGACCAGGCAAAATATGTGACCAACTTCTGAACATTCTTCTCAGTAATATCACCTTTGATGTCATAAGCAGGTGTTAATCTAGGGGTGTTTGTGGTTTGCCTCAGTACTTTGACAGAAGTAAACTTGTGATTTTTTTTTTATTTTTAATTATGAGAACAAAGATGCAAAGAAAGAGGACAAGGTAAAGTTACAGTGGGAGGATGATCACCCATAAACAGAATTCACATAAGTTCCCTGGCTGATATGGAATTCAGGGGTTTCAAGGTAGGCACGGCCGCGGAGCGAAGCGCTTTTTGGGTACGGGGCCTGGAGAGGTTACGGTCCGTAGTCTGGCTCAGCAGAGAGGAGGAGAGAAGAGACAGAGGCATGGCTGGTGGTGGTCTTTAATTTTCTGAGATCCCCAATCACACGGCTCGATTGGCCCCACGTGGGTCGAGTGGGACCATCTTACCAGTGGGGGTCCCGGTCCGTAGTCCTGCTCGGCAGAGAGGAGGAGAGAAGAGGCAGCGGCATGGCTGGTGGTGTTCTTTAATTTTCTGGGATCCGGGGCCCGGGAGATAGTATGGAGGCAAGGCGTTTGCCTTTCATGCAAAAGGTCATCGGTTCGAATCCTGGTGCCCCATATGGTCCCCCATGCCTGCCAGGAGCAATTTCTGAGCATGGAGCCAAGAGTAATCCCTGAGCACTGCCAGGTGTGACCCAAAAACCAAAAAAAAAAAAAAAAGAATTTTCTGGGATCCCCA
>PVKC010053649.1:0-10104 GCA_004027635.1 Crocidura indochinensis | reverse complement strand
CCCCCCCCCCCCCCAGAGTCAGGCACTTGTTAGCAATTGCTGATTTGCTTAGAAGTAAATAGAGGCCCTCTTTCCGCACCAAGCAATCCAGGATGCAGCTCTGCTCCCTCTCTCTGAAATTGCCTCTAGAAGTATTGTCAGCATTGCTCCCGCTTCCCAGTTCTAGGACAAAAGGAGGGACAGATTTTCACAGGTGTTTAGCTTACTAGACAACTGCTTCCAGGAGTAGGGAACATACTTCAGGCTTGATTCTCTACTGCACACAACCTCTTCTCTTGCTCATCAAATACAAAGTCACCCAATTGTTAGCCCAAAGCCTCAATAGGAAACTAATCTGATGGGGATCCAGAGTGGGACAGCGAACCTATAGCCAACTTGCTCAAAAGGGTTAGAAACATTCCATGAGAGTCTATACCCTGGACCCAAGGCCAGGAAGTGGCTTCTGCATCCAGATCCTTGACAGCGGTGCAGAGGTGTCTATTCATAAGTGATCCATGGAGAAAGAGAGAGAATGGTCAAACCTGATGCCACCAAGCCCATGCACACACTCCAGGGTCCACACATGTGGAGGCCTGTCCCTGCTATGGGTCCTATTGATTAACGCCGTCTCTCCCTCCTCCCATCTCTCTCCTCAGGTCTGTTGCAGTTCCTCCCACTTTTCCATAAGCAGAACAAGAGCCAAAATCAAAGCGTCCTAAGGTGTGTAGAGAGATCACGTCCCGTGAGCAGACACAAAACCGTGGCAGGTGTGGCGAACATGAACTAAACCAACTGAAGGGCAGCCTGCCTGCGTAAATCACACCTCACTTTCGAGTGTCAAAGGTCCCCACGACTCTGGCTTCCTGTTGACTTCCTCCTGACCCAGAAAGCATGGGAGAGGTGAAGGGGACTGCACAATGGCTGGTGACTGTCTCGCCCGCGGCCATCCCCACCCCACATGCGTCCTGAGGCTCTGGGTGCCCTTGCAGAACTCACTAGCTGGCCACAGGCCACAGTGGGGCATTGGGGGCAACTTGGCTTGGCGCACAGTCCCACATCATAATTTTAAAAGTATATATTATTGAATAAAAGGTTTTGAAAGAAATGTATGGAGAGTTTTCCATCTGGAAGGGGCCATTCATGGAGACTCAAAGGACAATGGACAGTGCCTTTTTGCCAAGTACTAGCTGGAGGAGCCCAGGTGAACCCCAGTCTGGGAAAAGAGTTACTGACAAGGTGGGCCCTGGCAGAAATAAGCTACAGAGGAGCAACAGGGAGAACCCCATGCTTGCACTGGGCAGAGCCACTGATCAATGGAGCTGGCTCAGGATCCAGGAGTACTAGATCTGACTGCTTTGAATACAGTCCTCCCTTACTCCACCCAAAGTTGTGGGGGTGCTCAGTAACTTGACTTGGGTGGCACATATGTAAACGCACCTGTAACTTCGAAAAATGTGACTCCATATTTATTTTTGAGTTTCAGGCACACCAAGTGCTCAGGGCTTATTCCTGGCTCTGCTCTCAGAAATTAACAGGCAGGCAAGGCTTTGAGGAATATAAAGGATGCTGGGGATCAAACCCAGGTCAGTCACATGCAGGGCAAATGCCCTATCCTCTGTGCTATTACTCCAGGCCTGAGTCTCCCTCATTTCATTCCATCTAACTGCACCTAAAGGACTGTTTTCATTTTTTGATTCAGGACTTACCCAGGCTCTGCACTTGGGGATTACTCCTAGTGATGTTCAGTGATCTAAACTGAGTCAACTGCATGCAAGACAAGTGCCTTCCCTCTGTACTAGCTCTCCAGCTCCAAAAGTGACAGGAAAGCAACAGGAGGTACCATTGGGTCTGTTGCCTTGAGATAGAAAAAGTTGGGGACCTTGGAACTAGAACTGAAAGGAAATGAGATCCACTCAGTTGCACAGAGAGTGGCATGGATTGTTACTGGACCAAAACCCAAAATCTTTTTAAAAGAAAAGCCTTGGCTAGTTTTCTAGGGTCTTCTCTCCCAGTTGGTTGCTGAGCCTGACTCTGGCAGGTCCCAAGCTCCCCACTACACACATAGAAGTGAAAGGCAGGCCCTATGCCCAGACAACTGGGTAGGCGCCCAAGTTCACACAGCTATCTGCTGCTTGCCATGAACAGGCAGAATTAGAAGCACAGGTGAGTATGAAGTTACAGTGGGGAAAAGCACAGGCCTTTGGACCTGCTTCTGTCCTCCCAGCAGTTCCTTAGACTTGGGAGTTCACAACTGTTTGTCCCCAGCATAACTCCTTGGAACCTGCAGCCCACCATATGCTGTGGGAATGGAAGTGGCACTTGGTGGCTTTCACCCATCAAGTCTTTAATGAACACTTTACTTTTTGTTTTGTTTGGGGGCCACACCTGGTGGTCCTCAGGACTTACTCCTGACTCTGCACTCCAGAATCCTAACAGTGCTCAGGAGGCCATGATGGGTCCCAGGGATTGAACCTGGGTCGGCTATATCCTAAGCAAATACCCTGCCCACAATACTATTGCTTCAGTCCCTCAGCCACACCTGCTTTTCTGAGGTCTTATTCCTGGCTCTACACTCAGGGATTGCTCCTGGTAGGGCTCAGGGGTTTATGGGGTGCAGAGGATTGGAGCCAAATTAGCCATATGCAAGGCAAGTACACTACCTGTTGCACTATCACCATGGCCCTCACAAGTTCTTTTGGACTTGAGGCTCTGCTGGGTGACCTTGATCTTCCACATCTCTGCAATGGTGTCTCAGCCCCTCATTACCACAAACATGAGCCTAAATTCCTTGGCCAAATGTTGATCTGCTGTGTCTAGCCAGCAGCCTCTTCTCATCATGTTGGTCTGGTGTCAGTGCTCCCAAGAAGGTCCTTCGGTACAGATGCGCAGCTAATGGCCTTGGCAGTCCAGATACCACATGAACTTGAACCCATTTTCCCGTCTGAACCCAGCAGCCCTTCAACTCTCCTCTTCAGTCTATCAAAGAAGGTAGGTTCTGTGAGTGAGGACCTTTGGGTGGGAAGGGAGTATGGTTGTACAAAGGAACTTAATCACAAGTAATTTTGACCTTGAAAGAAGGAAGCAGGAAGCTGTTAGCCTAAGACTGAAGTGATTATGTGATGTGCCTGGAAATTTAGTACCATTAACACATCCTTCAGTACTCCCATCTGGGTTTGCGTTGTTATAATAATGACTGGATTTTCCTGGCATATAGAAGATAAAAATAATAACCTAATGTTACCTAATATAATGAAGGAAGCCGGAGTGGTGACACAAGCGGTAGGGTGTCTGCCTTGTATGTGCTAACCTAGGACGGACTGTGGTTCAATCCCCCGGTGTCCCATATGGTCCCCCAAGCCAGGAGTGATTTCTGAACGCATAGCCAGGAGTAACCCCTGAGCGTCACCAGGTGTGCCCCCCCCCCAAAAAATAATGAAGATCTTTCCCTGTTATGTACACACACTGGTGGGTCTTATTAAAAATAAATGACTTGGGCCCAGAGAGATAGTACAGCGGTGTTTGCGGTTGTTTCGAATCTCGGTGTCCCATATGGTCCCCTGTGCCTGCCAGGAGCTATTTCTGAGCAGACAGCCAGGAGTAACCCCTGAGCACTGCCAGGTGTGGCCCAAAAACCAAAATAGTAATAATATTAAATGACTTGGTGGAGCCATGTGATAGCACAGTGGGAAGGTGTTTGCCTTGTATGCAGCTGACCCGAGATAGACCTGGGTTCAATTCCTGCCATCTCATATGATCCCCTGAGTCTGCCAGGAGCAATTTCTGTGTGCAGAGCCAGGAGTAACACCTGAGCACTGCTGGGTGTGGCCAAATAAATAAATAAATAAATGACTTGGGAGCTGAAGTGCTTGTAACAGTGGGTAGGGGTGGTTGCCTTGCATGCGGCCAATCCAAGTTAGATCCTTAACGTTCCATATAATCTCATTGGTCCCATAGCCTCTTCTCTCTGTAGTCTCAGCTAACCCCCCATGAATGCCCATTCATCACAGACTGGCCCTGCAGACAGCTCCACCTCACCTCACTCCATCCCCAATAGTGAGTTCTGAGTTTCTGGATCTACATTCACCAGAATTAATACTCTTTTCTGATTTTAGACTCCAACCAGGCTTTTATGTGTTGAAAAAAAATGCTTAGAGTTTTAAAGAATAGTTATTAGGACTAAACAGTGAAATAAATCCGTTGTTTTTAGGAACAACAACACATTTTGTAACAACTACAAATATTAGCGTCATCATTTTTGTGGGAGGGCCACACTTAGTAGTGCTCAGCAATCACTCCTGGAGGAACTTAGGGGACTATATGTGGTGCTGGGAATTGAACCTGGGTCAGCTGCGTGCAAGAAAAGCACCCTCCCTGTTGTACTATCACTCTAGCTTTTCCTGCATGTTTTGGCCCTTATTCAGGTGATAGGTCTGTTCGAAGTCAGGGTAGTCTATCCAAAATCTTGCTTCATGGCCAGAGGTTCAGGCTTGGCCCCAAGGATGGTAGCTGCTTCTGCAGTGACTCTACTCACACTGCAGGTTTGAGAGCACAAATCCCCTTCTTATAGTAATAGGGTTCTTTTTTTGTTTGTTTTTTTGAGTTTTGTCACACCCAGCAGTGCTTGGGTTACTCCTGGCTCTATGCTCAGAAATTGTTTCTGGCAGGCTCAGGGGACCATATGGGATGCCGGGATTCGAACCACCATTCTCCTACACGCAAGGCAAATGCCTTACCTCTGTGCTATCTCTCAGGCCCCAGTAATAGGGTTCTTTTGTTTTTGGGCCACACTCGGTGATGCTCAGGGGTTACTCTTGGCTATGTGCTCAGAAATCTCTCTGGCTTGGGGGACATATTGGGACGCCAGGGGATTGAACTGTGGTCCATCCTGGCCAGCATGGGCAAGTCAGAAGTCTTACTACTTGTGCCACTGCTCAGGCCCCAGTAATAGGGTTCTTAAGATCATGCAATGCTCACATGTGATTCAATTCTTTCATCTCTTCTATAGCCTTTCATTAAAGGTTTGCATCAAGTGAGCTTTGCTTCGTTATGCAGATTGTAATCACCCAACTGCCTCATTAGCTCCTGCTTCCTTTCTGCTATTTTTATTTATGTATCTATTTATTTACAGGGGGGTAGGCCACACCCACCCAGTGGCGCTAAAGGGGTTACTCCTGGCTATGCGCTCAGAAATCGTTCCTGGCTTGGGGACCATATGGTAAACTGGGGAATTGAACGGAGTTCTATCTTGGGTCAGCCACGTTCAAGGCAAATGCCCTACCGTAGTGCTATCGCTTTGGTGCCTTTTCTGACTTTTTTTTTTTTTTTTGGTTTTTGGGTCACACCCAGCAGTGCTCAGGGGTTACTCCTGGCTCCATGCTCAGAAATTGCTCCTGGCAGGCACGGGGGACCATATGGGGCACCGGGATTCGAACCGATGACCTTTTGCATGAAAGGCAAACGCCTTACCTCCATGCTATCTCCCGGGCCCCCTGACTTTTTTTTTATTATTATTATAGTTTACTGTAACAATAGGGCCAGAAATCAGGTAATATAGGGCGACGGTGTTTATTAGGCTAGCATGTAGTTATCCCTAGTTCAATCCTCAGCATCCCATATGGTCCCCTGAACACTGCCAGGAATGATCCCTGAACACTGAGTCAAGCCCTAAAAAGTCAGGAATGGCCCCCAAAGAGAGTAGTGATGAAATAATATTTAAATGATAAAAACAACTTCATAAACATTTTAAAATGAGGATCAGAGTGGTAGTACAGAGCCTTAACCTTGACTACAACTGACCCATGTTCATTCCTTGGTATCCCATATGGTCCCACAAGCCCATGAGGATGATTCCTGAGTCCAGCACCAAGAGTAACTCCCGAGCATCGCCAAGTGTAGCCTCAAAAACAAAATAAACGGGGCCGGAAAGATAGCATGGAGGTAAGGCATTTGCCTTTCATGCAGAGGGTCATTGGTTCGAATCCCGGCGTCCCATATGGTCCCCCGTGCCTGCCAAGAGCAATTTCTGAGCATGGATCCAGGAGTAACCCCTGAACACTGCCGGGTGTGATCCAAAAACCACACACACACACACACACAAAAATTACAAATGAAGGGTGGGAAAGTTTTTAGAAATGAGTAAAGTTGTATATAATATTTAATATTTGTTATTCATTTATTTTTTCTAACAGCTCATTTAATGAAATTACTTCTTTACATCCCACCAGTTTGGGATGTGCGGTGTCTGCATAATAACTGTTAATGAGGGGCTGGAGAGATAGTACAGTGGTAGGGCATTTGCCTGCACGCAACCGATTCAGGACATACACTGATTCGAATCCCAGCATCCCATATGGTCCCCCATGCCTGGCAGGAGAGAGATTTCTGAGAGCAGAGCCAGGAGTAATCCCTGTGCATTGGTGGGTATAACCCCCCAAAACAAAAAAATAAACAAAAAACCTGTTAATGATTAAAGCAATTAATCCTTCTAAAAGGTAAATTAAGAAGACTTAATATTATTAATATTAATTTTTATTTTTTCATTATAGAAGACTCAATATTATTAATATTATTTTATTTTTATTTTAGAAGACTTAATATCATTAATTAATGGGGCTGAAGAGATAGCATGGAGGTAAGGCGTTTGTCTTTCATGCAGAAGGACGGTGGTTCGAATCCCAGCACCCCATAGGTCCCCTGAGCCTGCCAGGGGCGATTTCTGAGCCTAGAGCGAGGAGTAACCCCTGAGCACCTCCGGGTGTGACCCCCCAAAAAATATATATTATTAATTAATATTTTTATTTTGTTTTTTATTTTTAAGAAGACTTAATATTATTAATTAAAATTGATTATTTTTATTAATTAATATTAAGAAGACTTAAGATCAGTAATGCACTTAGCACAGATAAAGTGCTCACTACTAGTTAGCTTGCTGCTCTCGGTCAAGTAGCATGCCTTCAGCATCTCCAGGAGGCCAAGTCAAGCAAGCACCTGCTGAATCCAAAGCCTCCTTTCATTTGACCGGGTGACTTCCTTACCCCTCCGAGGGGGCGGTCCCTGTATGACGTCACTGCCCCACCCACCGCGTTGCCATGACACCGCACCGTTCAACAACATTCCACGCTCCTCCGTCTCCTTCCGCTCTCTGGGAGGAGGACGCGGAGCAAAGTAGTCCCTTAGCAACGGAGTCCTTTCTCCAGGAGGTGGGACGAGGGCGAAGGAACCGGAAATTGGTGATTCTGTCCTGTGATAGGTCCTCGAGTCCTGAGGGGGCGGGCCCAAGGGGGCGGAGGGATCTTTTCGAAGCGCCCGGCACCAGGCCGGCCGCCACCATTTAAGACGGGGAGAGCGGCGCGGGCGGCAGTTGCTGTGGTTTCCGGCTTAGTTGAAGTCGACTCCTTCCGGCGCTAGCGGTGCGGGGACGTGGTAGCGCTGCGTCCTGCGTCCCGGTGCAGCTGTCACTAGTCGCAGGCTGCCGGCCGGCTCCCTAGCTCGTGTGTCTTGTCTTCGTCCGGTCCGACCGGCTTCAGCCTTCGCCCCTGGGTACTTCTGTCAATCGAGTCGGCTCCGGGGCGGCTGAAGGAGAAGAGAAGGCCGCGAGCGTCTCGAGATGTTCAAAAACACGTTCCAGAGCGGCTTCCTCTCCATCCTCTACAGCATCGGCAGCAAGCCCTTGCAGATCTGGGACAAAAAGGTGAGAGTCTGGGGCCGGAGAGATTGCATGGAGGTAAGGTGTTTGCTTTGCATGCAGGAGGACGGTAGTTCGAATCCCCGCATCTCATATGGTCCCCCCGAGCCTGCCAGGAGATTTCTGAGTGCAGAGCCAGAAGTAATACCTGAGTGGTGGCTGCCGGGTATGACCCAAAAACCAAAACCAAAACAAAACAAAAAAAGGAAAAAACAGACAAATGTCAGCTTTTGTTAACATCAATATTTTCCAGATTTATCACTGAAATTGGTTTTTGGGGTCATGCCTAGCAGTGCTTGGGGACTTCTCCATGCTTGGGGTTCACTTTAGAAAAGTCTCAACAAAGGGCCGGAGAGATAGCATGGAGGTAGGGCGTGTTTGCCTTGCATGCTGAAGGACGGTGGTTCGAATCCCGGCATGCCATATGGTCCCCCGAGCCTGCCAGGAGTGATTTCTGAGCGTAGAGCCAGGAGGAACCCCTGAGCACCGCCGGGTGTGACCCAAAAACCAAAAAAAAGGTAAGAGTCTGAGTGCAGGGGTCGTGCCCCACCTCCTGGATCGGGGTGCAGGTAGGCCGAGAGCCTCGATCGGGAGTGGGGGCGTGTGGGGGAGGTGGAGGGAGGCTGCGGGGCTATTGCAGGTGAGCGCGACCGACTTGATCTTTTTCATCCATCGGAGTCTTAACCTTCGGGTTGGATATGGCCCAGATCCTCGCCCAAATCCAGGGCTTTCACCTCTGGCAGCTTTAGAAAGTGCTGGTTCAGGGGCTGCTTGCTTGCTTGCTTGCTGAAAAATGTGCATTTTTGCCCTCCGAGTTTGGTGTCAGGCGCTGCGCGGGCCTGTGGACACACAGAGCCTTTGTCCCGGGCACTCTCTGGCCTGGAAGAACTTGTTTCTGTCTGCGCGCCACCCATGTGCTCTCGGATCTCCAGCAAGCAGGGCTCTGGAGTGCTGGTGCTTCAATGCCCCTCTCTGCTTCCTGGGCTGGAAAAGTGCCGGCGTGACAGTGTTTGGGTCTGGGGTATACATTCTGCACACCCCACCTCCTCCTGTTTTTTTGTCATCTCTGGACTGGGTGCTCTGTGCATTTGTCCAGGGTTTGTTAGGTAGAGGTGTGGGTGGGACCTTTAGCTGTCCTGGAGTTGCTCTGAGTTTTTAGCACCTTGATATTTTGTTTCTCCTGCACATTTGCTGAGTGAGCGCATCTTTTATTTATTTTTTTTTAATTTATTTCAGGTTAGGCCGCACCTTTTAAGCTGTGTCCAGTGCCTTCTGGGGTTCTGATGTGGAAGGCGGGAAAGAGAATGAGGGTGCATCCTCTGTGCCATTGGGGTGTGTGTGTGTGGGAGAATGTCCTTTTGGAAATGGACATGGAATACTCCCAAGCAGGGGCTTTGGGCTTTTATTGTTTTGTTGTTGTTGTTGTTGTTTGCCCCCCCCCCTTTTTTTTTCTTGCACCATGCTTGGCAGCTCAGGAGTTATTTCCAGCTCTGCCCTCAGGAATCAGTCCTGCTAGGGAGACCATATGAAATGCCCGGTATTGAACCATGGTGGGCTGGGTGCAAGGCAAGCACCCTACCCGTGGAACTATGCCTCTAAAATTTCATTAAGCAGTTTGCTACTGCTTACTGAGGCAGTTTCCTCTCCCCTTATCCAGAGCAGAGGAATTTCTGACCTCAGTCTGGGGGTAGAGATGCATAGCTTTCTCCTTGCCTGTCTTCAGGGGTTTAAGCATTTCCAGAACAGAACTCAGGGTGGTATGCTCAGAATATAATTTTTTAAAGACAGCTAACATATGTGATGTTAAATAGGGGCCAACTTTCTTTCACAGCGATTGAAATATGGCCACAAGGTAGAGGCAACTCCAAGAGTCAAGTTGTCAACTAAATCAAGTGACTTAGTTCAGGGCAGTAGAGGGCATAGAAAGCATGGGTGGACACTGACAAACTTGGTAGCTGAATTGTAACAGAATATCAGCGTAAGGGAGTGGAAATAGAGACTGGGTCTTGCCCTGGAGTAGAGGTTTTAGAGCAGGCTGGAGAATTTCCTAAGTGGAGGGAAGTGCAGTGGCATGGAGCCCTCAGCTTGTCAGGTGAATTTTGTTAGAATTATCTGTCCTCTTCTATATGTGTTCATGTAGGTGTTGGACTAGTCAACATGTTTACACATAGAATATGAAAGCAGAGTAACCATGGTGCTCTGTGTCCCTTAACAACGCCACTTGAGGTCGGCTGGTACCCTGATGACATAAGCACGTGTGGAAACATGCTTAGAGCAACCAGATGGGCTCTATGAATAAATTAAACACATTTAGAGAAATAAATAATCTTTTTTGTTTGTTTGTTTCATATTTGGGGGGGCTTACCCAGTGGTGCTCAGGTGGCTCTATACTCAGGAATTACTTCTGGCTGTGCTCTAGGGACTATATTGGATGCAGGGCA
>PVKC010053647.1:0-10101 GCA_004027635.1 Crocidura indochinensis | reverse complement strand
TCCTTATGAAATTTTGAAGAAATAACGACTTCTACTATAGTTTTTTAAAGATTCTGTGAATTGTCTGTGTAGGGGAAATTTTTCGGGGACTCTCTTTTGCTTCTTTGATGGTTTAATAATATAAAAAATATTAATAAGAGAAAATATAAAATTTATTTTGTGCACATAGAGCTCAGTAAGATGTGAATGTATTGGTAACCAAAATGATATGTTTAAATAATTTTCAGGAAAAAAAGGAAGGGCAAGGCAAATAAATTCTTAAAAGTTTTTATTTGAACATCAAATTTAGTGTAATCATAGGCTCTTTACACATATCTCCATAGCATTATATATTGTCTATTCCTATTATATATTTTATAACTCTGACAAGAAGACTAACTCCATTTCTGTGCATGAAGTATACCTTTTATGTTGCCTTGAAAGCAAATTTATTTCTTGCTTTCAGAGAAATATTAAGGAGGAGAGTCAGCGAAATTGCTACTTTTAGGAGAAAAGGTTAAGAATGCTAGTAATTCACTGTTACTTAAGTTTAACATGATCATCATAGTACATTTGGGGTCATCAGATCTAATTTGGGACTCATATTGGTAATCTCATTTGCCTTGGTTTATTCTAGTTGTCACTCCCAACTGTGTATGCCATTGCATAGTTTTCTGTATGTTTATTTTTTGCTTCTCTATATCTAAATCTCTTTTTTATATCTCTTAAAAAATGCTAGTCATTGAGTCCACACCTCTATCTAGAATATTTCACCTTGATTAGATCTTCAAAGTCTATATTTTAAATATGATAGCATCATATATATATGATTAGAATTACTGAATATAACAAAATATTAAAAGGAAAAGGATGTCATTTACTTCACTAAACACGTAATAAAGTGTTCTATCCATTTATATTGACCTATTTTATATTGTAACCTTGATATCTTAGGAAAATAATCTGTCATATGATCTAATATTAATAAATAAAAATGAATATTCATTTATACTTTAAAAATGCATTCACTATTAAATTCCTTGGGCCTGTAAGCTAATGTTGTAGCCTAATGTTAAAATAGAAAATTTTTAGATACTAATTATTATCTTATATATAATCAAAAATTGACTCAGGCTTAAAATTGACTTAAAATTTTGAGATACTAAATACTTAAAATTTTGAGATACTAATTTGTCTCTCATATATAATCAAAAATTGACTCAGGCAAAAATTGACACAGAAGCTCTACCAGTAATAAGATTTCAGGACTTAATAAGAGGATAGCAGGCAATTTTTTTGTCTTGTTTGTGGGGATCTGGGTTCAATCCCTGGTGCAACATTAGATTCCCCTGAGTACCACAGGACATTATCTCTGAGAATAATCAGGAGTAAGCCCTGAGCAAAGCCATTTGTGGCCCAACTCTAATCCCTCCCCCAATTCTCAAATAATTTTTATCAGCTCTCCCATTAATTGAACACACTTTTTAAACTTAAGCTATTTTATATATTCTGAATGTATATATTCAGAAATATGATTATTATGGATATTATCACTATGTATTTTGATTTTGTGTCCCTAAAGAATTTAGTATTAGCATGTTAAAATAGGCAAAGTCTATTTTAAGAAAGTATAAGGTACTGGGACCAGAGAGATACTTACTATAGATAGGGTACTTGCCTTGCATCCGGTCAACCAGTATTGGAAGCCTGGCAACCATATTGTCCCTGAGCCAACCAGCAGTGATATCTGAGCTCAGAGCCAAGAATAAGCTCTGAAGACAGCTGTGTGTAGTTCCAAAACAAAAAAAGAAAGTATCATGTGAAGATGACTTGTTTCATTTAAGAATTACATAAGCATGGGCACTGCAGACAATGACTGGGATTGGACAAACTGGGTTGCCTGGAGCCTAGAGTCTGGAGTCTTCTGTCAGGAAACTTCAGGGGCCGGGTCTCTTTGTACTTAGGCCAAAGTTTTTCCTTTTCATGACCCCCATACTTTGGTGGGCCCATGCAAATGATAATTGCCACACTAACATTCTAACAGTGTGTTTACAGTGCTCCTTTGACTCAAAACCTTAAAAAAGGTTGGTCACTGCTAGAAGGACTCTGCCCATTGTAGGCATACTTAATTTTTACCCCACTCTATTACGGTACCCTTCCCCAAACCAAACCACAAAACTCGAACTATCTAATCCTGCCTCCCAATCAGAGGGAGAAGCAATGGAGATACCAAGCCCAATCAGATATAAGATCACCAAGTAATAAACCAGAAACAGAGGGAGTCACTCAATCTAGAAGACCCTGGGGAGAGGGTGGAGGATATGGGAGACAGAATGGGAATGGAGGTGGAGGGAGGACAAATTGGTGATAGGAATTCCCCTGATTCAATGTTTACTTGTAAATGGAATATTACTGTGAATATTATGTAAACCACTATGATTAAAATAAAAAAAAAGTTAAAAAAAAACAGGTTGGTCACTATCACTAACAGGTATAAATAGCATAAACCTGAGAACAAAAATCCATGTTAACTTATAAGAATTGTGTCCCTGTTGTGTCTTATAAATAATGCACTGTATGCAGTACTGAATAGTTGCATCATGCTGATATATTTAATTTTGTGTGTATCCTGTAATTATGTCATAATGTTTTCAGAGAACTTACTGTAAAGAACAAGATATACCTTTGATGTACTATACTAAGTATTGAATGTGTTTGAGTTTAGAAGGGTAATACTTCCTTATTAAAAAAATTATAAAATAAAAAAAGTAAATATAAAGAAATCCTCTGAAAACAAAACAAAAAAAGAAAGAATTACATAAGCAGAGACCTAAAAATTAAATGACTTTTCATATATTATTGGGTTGTTATAGTTGATACCTTTACAAATTAGATTCATGTGGTAGAGTACATATAAAATATTAATTCAAAGCCAATGAAGTAAATATAGTGAAGTGAATATCATCATTATAATGAAATAAAATAAACAAATGCAATGGTAGCACAAAGAAGTAGGTCTTCTAAATTATATATTATTCCTCAGGTTTAAGGCTGTGGTGAATTCATGTACAAATTGACACTCAGAAAAAATCGTTCATTTGGATAAATTTCTTGAGTTAACTATGTAGCAGTTTCTGTATAGATCATTGTTATTTTATTTGTCGGACATATATCTCTAAGATAGTATTGTTATGTTCCTTTAGCGTCACAGCTTGAGTACCAAGGTGAAATCTGTTGGGCTGGTGAAAGTACACACTCTATATCATAGAGTTTAAAGATTGAATAATATCATAAGACTTTCCATTATAATAAATCTTTAGTTCAAATTGAAATTGTTAGTTCTAAACATGGAAAATGCCTAAGAAAAATACTCAGATTATACACTACAAAAGAGTGCTGTTAAAAATATGCATTCTCAATAGCAAATATGTTCAGAAAAAGAGAGTGCAGCTCAGATTTATTGGTGCAATGTAGTAAGCTATGAGGTTATGGGTATCCAATCCTGGGCCTCCTGTAGGCTATATGCATGTTCTACTACTTGAACTATCTCTCTGGCATTTGAAGTATAGATTTTATTTTTATTGGGGTAAGGTAGCTATACTCCAGTGTCTAGGAACTATCTTTGGCAAATCTCAACACTATAGTTCCAAGGGTTACTCAAATGAAATGCTGCTTGGGTGTCTACAGGACTGTATCTGGAGGTGCTCAAGAGATCGTGTAGTACCAGAGACTAAACTGAGGTTTGTTGAATGCAAGGAGTAAACCTTAAGCCCTGCATTATTTCTCTGCTCCAATACTACAGATTCTTTGTTTTGGAGAGGGAGAGGGTCACAACTGTCAGCGCTCAGGGGTTACTTCTGGCTATGCACTCATAAATGACTTCTGGCACGCTTTGAGGGGAAGATATTATGGGATGCCTAGAATTGAACCCTGCTTCTACCTGGGCCAGCCTTGTGCAAGACAAACACCCTACCGCTACGCAATCTCTTTGGCCCATACTATAGATTCTTAACTAACATTTGACTTGTATATTTGCTTGACATCGTATGAAAATAAATTTTTTGCCAGAAAAGAAAATTAGTTATATTACTCAGAGGAAAGTTACCTATCTTTCTTTTTTATTCTGATTTCTTATTTTTTAGGATTGGACCTCATCAAAGAGTGCGGAGGACTCCCTGGCACACAAGATCAGGCTATCAGATGAGAAGGTACAAGGGTAGCATGAAACAAAATGACTCTTGCAGGGGATCTCAAACTCAATTTACCTGGGGGCCGCAGGAGGCAAAGTCGTGGTGATCCTTGAGTGCAAAGTCAATAGTAAGCCTTGAACATTGGGGAGTGTGACTCAAACCACTACCACAAAAGAAAACAAAAAAAGATTTTTCTAGGATAGGGCCACAAAATGTACAGAGGGCCGCAAACGGTCCACGAGTTTGAGACCCCTGCTAGGAAGAGATTTTCTGTAATGTTTTAAGGTGCAGGTTCAGAGCTAGGGTAAATGAAAGCCAAATACAGATATTTTTTTCAGTTCGTACATAAAGTTAGTTCCTGGTTCCTTAAAAAAGGCAATCTGTCTTAAGAGACTGGAACAGGGTGGGTCAGGACATTCAGGAGTTTTATGAACAAAAATGACACAAAAGTCACCCATCTGGCAGTCTCTTCTATATGGAGACAAATCAGGAATCTTATAAATGATAGATCTGAATTAGAATGTATGGCTCAGGAGACCAAATTAGAAAACCATGAGTCTTCTGATGATGTAAACCCTGTAGAAACATATAAAATTGGCCGAATTATGAGAAAATGTCAAAATTGGAGAAAAAACCTTTTCCAAAATAAAGTTTTACTGGCATTGGCTACACCCCTCCTATGCAGAAGATTAGAAATTTTACAGAACTAACTAGACCTAATATTGCAAATTTTGACACTACTGAGTTTTGGAGTTTTATTCACCTGTAATGTTGGAATAATATGAGGACACCTCTTGGCAACCTTTGCCTTATAAACTGTTAATGTTTCTTTATATATTCCAGCCCATGCATCCACTTTCCTCAAGGGAATTCAAAAAATTCTCTAATTCAACCAGAACCGAAGAGCTAGTCCAAGACAACATTAACCTTTTGGGATCAAGTGTCTATTAATCTCTTGAGATATTAATCTGTACCAGACATTTTCTTTATTTCTCTTATGGCTTGGTAAAAATTGAGAGATATCCAAAATGTTATTGTCAAGTATTAAAGTATAAGAAACTAAAATCAAATCAATAAAATTCTTATTTACTGGAACAGAAAGACAAAAGAATTAGTTCAAGTCAACTAATTCAAAGTAACATTTAATATGAGTTCAGGCAAGGGTGCTAAGTAATATATGTATATATATATATATTCCAAAAATATATAGACAGAAATTATCAGGAAGCCTGCATTTAACTTTTTATATCAAATTATGATACATTAAATGCCTAATGGTAGACAACTTAAAACTTAGGTTTGATCTTTAAAATTCCCAAATCAAAGAAATTAAAGATGTAGATTTAGAGCATTTTGCATAATTAAATATATTTTAGAAATGACATTTGCTAAAATTAGTGACTTGGTGATAATAAAAACAGATATCTTCTGAATATTAATTTATTTTTATAATAGTCTGTTATATATGTTCACATCTATGTGCATTCATATATATCTAATACAGCATGGTCAAATATATTTTCTCTGTAACTTATAGCCACTACAAAGTACTCCCCTATTATACACTTGATGATCAATTTTATTGGATTTTTGTGATTAAAATTTGCATATTTTAATTTATGATTTGCTTTATGTCATTCTTTTTACTTTCAGGATTCTCATTCTGATAATAAGCTGTTTAATTTCATTCCGAATTGTTTGGGTACATGACTTGGTTTTTCTCTCCTCTGTAATAGCCTTTGAACACTCTCTAGTAACTCTTTTCTTTCCAGTTGTTTTCAAGAAAAAAGTATATTTCTCTGTAAGCCAATTTAAAACTTCATCCTTATATCGAAATCTAATTTTCTCCTGCGCTATTTCATCTCCTTGTAGCTCAGACACAACCTGTGACCCGAGAGACCTGCTCTGAAGAAAGATAATTTGTTCTGCTCTTTTTCACCTCTGACCTCTTTCCCTCCTTCCACATACTTTTGTTTTGGACTTCTGAAGACTCAGAATAAGAGAACTGCAGAAGAGAGACCAAAAGGCTGTAACTGATTTTCTGTTGAAATCCATTTCTATTGTTATGAGTTACAGGCATCCAAATACTAATTGTTGCACAAGTGTAGTTTAAAAAAAAATTCCCTTAGTACTTCCAATCCAACTCAGATTCATTTCTGCATTTCTTGATATGACTCTTGGAATTGCCTTCTTTTTTCCCCTTAAAAGGAACGTATATAATTTTATTAGAAAGTAGAGCACAAAAGAAAAAGAAACTCCCATGTGGGAAGGAATTCAGTATAGGACTGAGTTCTGGAGCTACCTTTTATTTTTATGTATTTCTTTTTTATCTTTGAGCCACACCTGGTGACGCTTAGAGCTTACTCCTGGCTATGTGCTCAGAAATCGCTCCTGGTTTGGTGGGAGACGTCATAGGGTAAGCTCCGGGATCCAACCAAGGTCTGTCCTAGTTCAGCTGCTTGCAAGGCAACTCCCTATTGGTGCACCGTCGCTCTGGCCCATGACTCGGTCCCCTCAAACTACCTTTTATAAATCATCTTTACTCATTTTAAATTATGCCATTGATTCGTCTTCTGTAAGGAAAGAATTTAAACTTAGATGGTTCATGTTTAATTGTTATTATTTGGCTCATGTGAAACCTTTTCATCCTTTTGTTACAGCTCAAAATTCTGAAAGTGTAGCTTATGTCTTTCTAACTTTATGTCTCTGTCATTTTTCTTATCCTCACAGTCATATCAAAAAATGGGATCACTCTGGCCCTAAAATTAACTAGAAGATTTCTGTTTATGATGTAACTGCTTACAGTGAATGTCCCTCACTCTACTATTTCTTACTCTCAGAGAATATCAATTTTTCCTTTCATGACAGTATGTGACTTTCCTAGGTAAATAGGAGAGTTACAATTTGTAAATCTTACCATGTTGCTTAAATAAAGAAATTGTTAAAAAATTAAATAAAATTCGAAAAAAAAGAAAATGTAGGGTTCTAAAGAGTTTATCTCCCACATGTTGACTATAAATCCTGATTAAAAAAAAAAACAATTTGGAAATCTTTCTTTAAATAGTTATCGCTGGGGCCCGGGAGATAGCATGGAGGTAAGGCGTTTGCCTTTCATGCAAAAGGTCATCGGTTCGAATCTCGGTGCCCCATATGGTCCCCCGTGCCTGCCAGGAGCAATTTCTGAGCATGAAGCCAGGAGTAACCCCTGAGCACTGCCGGGTGTGACCCAAAAAACCAAAAAAAAAAAAAAATAGTTATCGCCTTTTCAAACATGGTCTTCAAATCGTCCCAAGAACCATTATGAAACATCTCAGTAAATAATCTAAAATGTATCCTATTTATCTTGCTGACTTGTCTTTTCAAGTATTTCACTTAACATTTTTAATTAAGAATATTTATTAAGGCATCATAATTTACAATGTTATCAATAGCTGAGTTTGAGACATAAAATGTTCTAATTCCAGTCTGATCAACTTGTCTCCATCAATGGCTCCAGTTTTTCTCCTACATCCCCAATCTCATTAAAAGCTTTCAGTTCAATTCTACATAATAAGTTAACTATCATTTTTCTCTAAGCCATCTTTTAGAAAGTAACCTTCAAAATCTAAGATGACTGGTTTCAGATAATGTTATAGAATTCACATCAGACTGCTATAACTAAATTTATTTTTTAAACGATCTTTGGGCTGAAAAATTCAGATTCATTTATTTAATTATGTAAATGAAGAGATACAGAGAATAGTCAAAAGTGTAAATATACTGAATACTAAATAGAAATTTCAGGTAGTTTTAAATTCACTGTAAGTGTTAAAAATTTGAGTGACAAAAATAAATAGAATAACAGGATTAAAAATACTATACGAATCACTGATTAAAGAAAACAGTCTATACAAAATATTGTAAATAGTATTTACAAAGTAAGTCATTCTGTCTTTTATTACATTTCAGTCCTTTGTGGGATCATTGTTTTTTAAAAAAAACACTCTGATCCTCCTCATATACAGTTTTTTTTAAATCTTTATTTTAGAAAAGAATTACAATAATGATTGTAGTTAGGTTTCAGATATAAACAGAGCACCCCCTTTCATCAGTGCAATATTCTCAGCACCAATGCCCCTAATCTCCTTCCTCCCCCTGTCCTGCATGTATGTGAGACAAGAATTCTACTTCTCCCATTCAGTTCTTAAAAACTTTGAACTCATAATAAACAGAGAATTGTATTTTTCAGTGTGTTTTTTTGGAGGAAAGGGGAGATATGAATCAATGCCACAAATTATCCCTTAACAAGATATTTAATTCTGGTGGTCTAATATACAACCTTTAAATATTAATGAGTATTATATATGTGAAGGCTACTAAATGAATAAATAAAATATTTTATGTATAAAATAATTTTAATAAAATATAAATTAATAATTTTAGTGAAAATTAATGAAAATTAATTTTAACATGTATGGTGATGTATATTAATTAAACTTACTTTGATATTATCTGCACTATATACATATTTCATATATCCATTAACTTGCATTATCTTGTATATCTTAAACTTGTTAAATGTTATGTATCAGTTACATGTCCATAAACTGAGAGGAATGGAAGAAATCACAATCTACCTCAAGATGCAAAATCTGGAGTTGCTATGAATTTACATGAAAGTCGCATTTATTTTGTTTCCTTTGTTCATCTAGAATTATCACAAAATAGGAAGTTTTCTTCTTTGAATATTGGTTTGAAAATGTGTTTTCACCTTATTCAGAAACATGATCTAAAAACTACACCAAGTTAAGTTTATCTTATTTACTAGTGTAACAGTATAGTATCTTTTAAAAGTTAGCATATTTTCTCATTAACATTGTCATGGTGTTAATGTTCTAACTGCACTCGTCCCTCCCTGACGTGAGCTTCATATCGTGAGCCAGTCCTTCTGGCTCTCATCTCTGGGCATATTAGAATAATGTTTTTAATTTTTCTTAAAACCCATATATGAGTGAGACTATTCTGTGCCTATCTTTCTCCCTCTGACTTATTTCACTCAGCATAATAGATTCTATGTACAGTCAAGTATAGGAAAATTTTCATGACTTCATCTCTCCTGATGGCTGCATAATATTCTGTTGTGTCTATGTTGCACTGGTGAAGGGGGCGTGTTCTTTTGTGACTGAAATCCAACTACAGCCATGTTTGTAAACACGGTGTTTAAATAAAGATATAAAAATCATAATAAGATAAATACAGTACTTACAAATAGCCCTGAAAAAAGTTAGCATCTTTTCTATTAATTTTCAATGAATAAAAACAAAAACAAGAAACTCAAATAAATAAGTAATTAGGTTAACAGGCTGAAATGCACATAGTTCATATTTTTCTGATTTGAACATATGTTACACGTTTTAGTTATGCTCTTGTGCCCAGTTTGTGGACCTTTACCTGTCTTCTATCTTGGATCACTCATATTCACATGAACACTTGGATTATTCTGGAAAAGAATTATTATTATTCTCTTCTAGGCCCTTTCTCAGTTCTTCACATCCCATTTGTTTCCCAAAGAATCTTACTATTTATGGGGAACATAAGTCATTTCAGTACACATTTGATTTCTTCTCATAAACTGCATTTGAGTTTTGCTAGCGGGCTTCTGCTATCAAGCTTCAGAGGACATTTCTATTTTAACCTAGGTCTATGAGTAGATGTTCTTGTCAAAATGAGACATTCTCTCTGAGATTAGGTTCAACTCAATTTCCACTTCTAACCTATGGATTTCCCTATTTATTAATTTCAAAGCAGGCAGTGGCCTTAGTAGTGGCAGCGCTTCTGTAAAGGGAGATAGTATGAAAGTGATCAAAATAAAATAGAATAAATAAATAATAATTTAAATAACATTTTTGTGTAATTCACAAAATTACATACATAACAATGGGCACTCCAAACA